>JZKD02S1700802.1:616721-635627 GCA_000966675.3 Picea glauca | reverse complement strand
ATAGCCGAGATGTGGTATTTAGAGAAATGAAGGATGTTGTTAAACATGAAGTCCTACCAAGTAAGGAAGAACCAAAGAAGATAGAGTTTGATTTAAAGGATGATGAAGTAGACTCAATAGAAGAACATGAATCAGAAGAAGAAGGTCCTCATACTCCAGTATTGAGGAGATCGGATCGAGAAAAAAGGCTACCGGAAAGGTATAGTCCATCTGATTTTCGTTCAAATTTTGCTTTGTCTATTACTGATGATGATCCTAGAACTGTCAGGGAGGTAGTGGATTCAGAGGATGGAAATATATGGAAAAGGGCCATGGAAGAAGAAATGACATCTTTGGATAAGAATGAGGCTTGGGATCTAGTGGAGTTGCAAACTGGAAGAAATCCCATTGACAACAAATGGGTATTTAAAAAGAAGCTGAATGCAGAAGGAAAAGTGGAGAAATACAAAGCTCGGTTAGTAGCAAAGGGTTATTCCCAGGTTGAGGGAATTGATTTTGGTGATATTTTTTCTCATGTTGCTACTGTATTTGATTTTGAAGTAGAACAAATGGATGTGAAGACAACGTTCCTACATGGGGATCTGGAAGAAGAAATCTATATGAAACAACCAGAAGGATTTGTTGTGAAGGGAAAGAAGGAGCTGGTATGCAAGCTGAAAAAGTCCGGGATTGGACAGATTGGTCGATATACATGGCTTTGTGGATGCAGACTGGGCTAGAGATTTGGATCGTATGAGATCTACAAGCGGGTATGTGTTTAACCTGTTGGGAGGAGCAATAAGTTGGATAAGCAAAAGATAGGCTGTAGTGGCACTTTCAACTACATAATCTGGATACATGGCAACCACTCATTGAAGTAAGGAAGCAATATGGTTACAAAGATTGTGTTCATGTATTGGGTTGGTAAAACAAGATGTAAGAAAAGAGTGTGACAGTTAGAGTGCAATTTTTCTAGCGAAGAACCCTGCTTATCATTCAAAGACAAAGCACATTGTTGTTCAATATCACTTTGTGAGAGACATGATTGAAGAAAAGAAAGTATCACTGATGAAGGTGGACACTTTGAAGAATGTAGTAGACTCATTAACAAAATATGTGAGCACTAAGAAGTTCTCTTGGTGTAGAGAATCCATGGGAATTGCTGCCCTGGATTTTTGACTATGTAACCCTGTAACCCCTTGTGTGCAAAGAAAACAACAAGTGGGAGAATGTTGGGTATGTGTTATATTATTTTCACGATTATTAGGGTCTGAACGAATGTGGAAGGTGTGCAAGGGGGTTAGAGGGGGGAGGATCCCCCCGCGCGGGGGTCTGGGGGCAGCGCCCCCGGAATTTTTTTTTCTACCTCGAGAAACATGACACCTACCTCGAGAAACATGTCATGTATTTAGGTGGGTTTTTTTGGCACATGGTTTTTGCCGATGGTTTTCTATTTATGGTTAAGGAATTAGGGTTTTGGACTAATCCAGGTCATTGGGTTAGGGTTTTGGATGCCGCTGGCTCCTATATGTATATTGTATTGTAAACAATGTAACACAATGTATGAATATAATATATGCTGGTTTTCCCGATTTGGGTTTCCAGGGGAAAAATCTCTCTGTAATGTTTGCATTTTCCATTGTATATTTTCTATTCTTTTCTGAATATTTGTTTACAGTAGACATTGTACAAGGTTAGAATTTACAATATAGTGAAATATTTCATTTTTACTTTTGAATTGCAGAGTTGAATTTGACAATTGCATTGGTTTTTAGAAGCATATCATTCATTGAAAGTTAAAGTTAGGAATTTGCATTATTTTCATATTTACTTTTATTGCAGAGTCGTAACACCATGAGTTTCACTACCATACCTTTTTGAGTAATCACGACCATTAAAATCAATGCTATAATTTAAAATTAATTAGTCACGATTTTATTTTCTAGGGTGCACAAACTAGCCTAGGATTTAGTGCCTTGGAATAGGATTTTGTGAGTAAGCTTATCCAAGGCAATTAAATCAACATATGTGTCTGAGTCAGGGAGTGGATAAATCTATTGTATAATTGGTAAGATCAGGAGGCTCCACTCACACCAGAGTTAATCACGAGGTCACGCGAAGTTGGTTGAAGGGATATCCCCCCGATACCTTCCTAGCATCAGAGATATTTCTGGGGATCTATTCGTATCTGGGGATCTTGTTAGTGCCTTTACCTCCATGAGAGACGGTACTTTCAAGGTTTCGAGCTTTGTTACCCTGCCCATACAGTGGACCTGACTTACGACTGCTCACATGTGCATCGATTATATAGTGGTTTATTAGTTTCTTGACTTAGGTGTCTCATAGGTTACTTGCAGGGGTTATTTTGTAGGTACCCTGGGTCATATAAGGGTCGGACAACACACAACCTTTATGGAGGATTACCTCTTTGGGGGGATCTGACTGACTGGCTGTTAAGCCCACAAGGGCCCTTATAATTTATTATGTTACCTCCGATCTTTAGTAGGGAGTATCAGGTCCCTCTTGGGCGAGACATATATTCTTTAGGGAGGGAGGCCACTCAACCACTTTACCCCGTTTGCATGCATTTTGGCCATTTGACTTTTTGGTGTGCTCTTTGACTTCTAGTTGGCCTTAGAATATATTTTTTATTTTTAGAGTCTTAAGTCATCATGGAGTCAGACCAACGCCCCTGTCGGTCCCGTCGCTTGTTACAGTTACCACTGGATTTAAAGTCTTTTCCTTCTAAAAGGCATAGAGTTATTATACGTGGTACATACACATTCACCATTGAGACTTGTGATTCTACAATGATGAGTATTGAACCTAGTCTTCAGAACACTGGGAGCCCTTCAACTCCCATACCTACTATAGTTAATGGCACCCCTTTGAATCCTACAACCTCTATGGTTGTAGTGCCAGAGGTACCTATCATTACTATGGCTCTACCTATAGTAAATGCTCAAGCTACCGCCTCAAACCCCTTTGGGTCTCTTGGCCACTCACCGAGCTACAATGCTCAATCCATCCCTATGGATTCTAGTCCCTTTTCTTATGGTATGCCCAACTTCACTTTGTAGTTTTCAAACTCCATCCCAGCTACTGGCCCTAATGCTAGCATTGGGATTGGGGGAAGTACACTTCCCTACATTCCTTTTTCGTTTGGCGGATCTCAAATCCCTCAAATGACTCCTAATATGGGAGGCATTCTTGCTTTTAACCCTGGGTCCAATCCTCCTACTTTTGGGTGGAATAACCAACATGATGGACAAGCTTCGACTCAAGTTTTGTCCTACAACCCCACCTCCTCAGTGCATATTCCGACCAATACATTTGGCATGACGAATCCTCCTCTATCCTCTGGGTTTCCAACCAGATGAGGTGAATTTCACACGTTGGGCAACCCCCAACCTGGATCTAATATGGGTGGGGGAAATTGCTATAACCCTCAACATAACATTCCCACTGGAATGATGCACAACAAAATTTATATGAATCATCCAAAGGAAGGCCTTATAATGCCAGACAAGGCCATGGTGTTTACCAGAAACCTGGATGGCCTACAAATCCACAAGAACAATCTTTCCCAGGAGGTTGGGGCCAGATGTCGCAACCCCGTCTCCCTTTTCTAGCCACGCTTAATCTTCCAGATTTGTCTAAGTTAATGAATGACCATGTGATTCATGATCCTACATGCCCCCCCCATGCCAACCAAACTTCCTTCAGACATCTCGAAGTTCAAGGGTAAGAATGGAGAGGATCCTAGTGATCACGTCACTACCTTTCACCTTTGGTGCTCATCAAACTTCCTTAATTGTGATTCTATTCATTTGAGATTATTTCAACGCACCCTCATCGAAGTTGCTACGAAATGGTATATTGAGCTACCTAGGGGGTATATGGTACTTTTAGTCAGTTGGTGATGGTCTTTCTTAACCACTTCCAATTTCCCATTCGTTATGATGTTGGCCTAGAATTGTTGTCAAATTTATGCCAAGATACCACCACTCATATCTCAGACCATATCTAGGAGTGGTGTAGATAGAAGAGGTTGATTAAGACCCCTATACCCCTGGCCTTTCTTTTATAATGGTTTCTTAAGTATTTTCACTCTCTTATCTCGAAGGACGTTTCCACTTCTGGGGTTACCACTAAGGAAGAGGAGATATTTAGAGCCCAATAGTTAGATTTGATGTACGCTCAGTCTGGGATGTTATACCACCTTCTTCCTGATGCACCACAATCTACTTACGACCCTAGGAAAAATACCAGACCTCATGCCAATGGCATTGTATGTGCCTCCAATGTAAACTCCGCAGACTCGATGACACACAATTTGAAAGAGTTGTCTTTAAGCCAGTCTGCAAGAGGGAAAGCTTCGTCTGTGTCTTCCATCCCCACTCAGTCGACAAATGTACACTCCATTTAATCGTCGACAAACCCAAATGGTAACCAACAACCAGGAGGAAATAAGAAGAAAGGATGTAATAACCGTAAGGGTGGGAAAAATGGTAATAAACCCAAGGAAAATAATAATAATGAGAATATGGGTAGTAATGATGGAGAGGGAAAATGAGAAAAATGTAAGGTGAAGTTTCCTTGTAAGATTTGCACAGATGATCACCTAACCCATTTATGCCCCAAACTTGCAGAAGATACGAGGCTATTAGCTCAATTGCCCACCGTGCTAATGAATACATTCCCACATAATCAACACCTAGCCTCAAGCTCCTCTAACGTCGAAAATACGGTTGGTGGAGGTCAAAACCAACAGTCTCACCATGGCGACTGTTTATGTATCAATATGGTCGATGTGAAAGTTAATGTAGCCACTCTATTTCGAGACTATAGCTCTAAACAAGCTATTCTTGGTCTAGAATATCCTCCTCCTACTTCGAAGATGACTTTACAGATTGATAACCCAAAGCCACCGCCTGATATTATGAAAGGAGTACTCAAGCGCTCTACCCATAATCCAAATGCTAGAGCCGCCCAAAACTACTCTATTGTTGAGGACTTGGGTCAAATAATTTGTGCGATGTCAGCTTTGGAGGTACTCCAGACGTGTCCGTCATATAGGAGTTCCTTACTCTCTGCTTTAGGAGCTCTAGAAACTAGTGGCTCAAAAGTTATCAAGTTTGACATCACAGATGTTAAACCTCACTTGCCTTACCATGCGGCTTTCCAAATCCACATGGAGTACTCAAAGTATACCATCAAACATGTGGTTATTGATGAAGGCACTGCTACGTGTGTGATGTCCCTGGTCTGTTGGAAATCTCTCAGTTCTTTGACTCTTTCGAAGTCATTGAACATGTTGACTTCTTTTGACGATCATTCCTTCTGCCCCCACAATATTCTCCCTTCCTTTCCGGTCCATTTAGGTGGGAAGACGGTAGAGGTGGAGGTAGAGGTATTTGATGCACCTCTTGATTACAACTTTTTACTAGGTCACAATTGGACTTATGCTATGATTGTCGCCATTTCATCAGTCTTCTGTATTCTTTGTTTTCCTCATGAAGGGAAGATCGTGACGATCAATCAATTATCCTTTGCATGCTCTGGTCCTAATGCATCTCTTGGACCGTCGATCCCTGTGATCGACAATTCTCAACCGAAAAATGAGAATATCGGTGTCAGAATGTATTATTCCCTTATGGATACTTTCGAATTCTCGGCACCGAGCCATCATGTTTATGCCATGTCCAGTAGGCCTGTTTCGACAGGGAGGTCCATTCATTTCCGCACTTCCTATTTTAGTGATTCGTGGACCCTACCTTCGCCAACTGTGTCTTGTGAGGATTAGTCACATATTGGAATTATATCACCAACCTCTATTAGTCATGTTGGAGATAGGTCGACAACCTCTGCTAGTCATGTTGCAGACCAACAACCAGTCGCTACAATTCATGCTGGGGGCACAAGTCTAGTCATCGCTAGTCACAATGCACATACATCACCAACCTCTACTAGTCATGTTGGGGATCCATCACCAACCTATGTTAGTCATGTTGGGGATTTTATACTAGCCTCTGCAAGTCATGCTGGGATCATGTCACTAGCCACTGCAAGTCATGCTAGGGGAATTCATACAATTGAGAAGTTTAGACGTGTAAGACGCAAGCCCAATTTCCTTTGTAGGCTTTGCAAAGGAGATCACCTTACTCATTTGTGCCCTGCTACTACTGTGGTACAAGAAGCGTGGTCCTTTTCTGGGGGCCCTTCAGGTTCTGAGTCGTCTTTGGCTTCCCAACCTTCTTTGGTTGATACAAAAATCATGCCAATGATATCTTCGGATGAACACCCCTCTTCCTTTAGGGGCTGATGCATCTCTTGACCTTGTTTTTTCACATCCTATTCAACCAACGGTTGAATAAGTGGTCATGTCGATGAAATCTTCGGCCAATCCACGATTCTGATTTAATTTTTTTTTCGAATCGTCTAAAAATCGAAAAGATTGTTGAGTGAATTTGTCCCTTTCACACTCGTTAAATTGGACTTGAAAGGTCGTGAGTCTTAGTTAAGCTCTTTTTAGACTTGTTTTCAAAAAGAGAAAAGATTGCCCAGTGATTTGTCCCTTTCACACTCGTTAAGTTGGACTTGAAAGGTCATGAGTCTTAGTTAATCTATTTTCAGACTCGTTTCAAAAAGAAAAAAGATTGTTGAGTGAACTTGTCTCTTTCACACTCGTAAAATGGATTTGAAAGGGTGTCTATTTGGCACAATTTTATCCCCTTTTCACACCAAGTAGACTAAAATACATAAAAAAGGACATATTTGGTGTTAAGTTGTGATTGTATCTCATGCCCTTGGTTGCAATATTGAGCCTATAATCGGTTCTCGCTTTGCGTTATAAACTGTTTGCCTCAACAGTTTTGCATCCTCAACCACGCAGAGCCTTGTTTATATACTTCACAATTTGACACCCTATACCTAAGAGGGAACATTCCCTCGAGTGTCCATCTCATGCATGCACTTCCCTGCATTGAGCATAAATATGTTCCACTACTGGAACTAGTTTTTCTTACTTGTGACACTCGCTTCCACCTCTTTATCATAGCATTCATTTTTCTATGAAAAAAACAAAAAAAAGACGGGTGGGAAGGGAGTATTATCTTCTATCGGCAACAATCGTATCGCCTTTGAACATAGCACACAGTTATTTGGGTCCATTCATCATCATAATTTTGGGATTAGCATGGAATTAAGAAGCTGAGCTCATTACAGATTCTTCTCTACCGACTGGTTACTCTTCCAGTCCTTATAGAGAATTTCATTGATGCCTCCTGCATCTCATGGTTTCATCATTGGGTATATGCTGTCAGAGTCCTCCATATGTCTCATGCTCTTGTTCAAAGGAAGTCTATCAACCTGTGTCGGCCACTCCTCAGAACTCTTGATTTTTCATGTCGGCCATACCCTCAGTTTGCCTCAGAATCACATGATATTGTAGTCCTATCATGCACCCTGGCCCTACTTTCATCATTGGTAGGTAACCTTGAACCCAATAGTCGAAATTTCATCATTGGTCTTTGACTGGGTGGTTTCCCTTGTGTTCGATGGAAAGACATCTATTCACACATTGGGATTCGTGCAGTGTCTTGGATGCCATTAGCCTTATTGGTGGTTTCCTTGCCTTTGTCAACAATTTTCATCATTGGATGCTATTCAGAGGGTCTTTTTTGTGTACCTCTTGCACTTGGCACACGCAAAATATGCACAGGTTCGTTGGTTTTTTAAATTGTTCTTTGTTTGATTTCCACCAAATCATGAAGCTCCTGCTTTATACCTCAAGTTGACTAATGAGAGATTCCTTAATTCTCTCATTTCAGCAGGTCTCTTTCCATCGACTTCAACCCATTTATTTTGGAAACATGACCTAGATTCTTATGAGTACCTTTAGGCTTGCAGTCATTAGTGGTAGGCTCTCTCGCCATCGACAGTTGGGAATACATCAATGTTTCCTTATCGATGGATTCTTTAGGTGTTCGACACCGACTCCTTTATTCATACTTGTAAGGATGTACTTAGTTCTTTGATACGTACTTTCATTATTGGTAGGCTGTCTTGCATTTGTTAATGGTATACATCAATGACTGGTAATAAAACGATGTCTCATTGTGTTCGAACTCAAATCCTTTATTCACATAATGTAGACTTTCACCCTTGGCAGGTTGTGTAGAAGACTTGAAGACATACCTATGTGGCCATAGCTTCCCTGAGCTGTTGCTTACTTTTCATTGGACCAGTACATATATGACTTAAGTGATCATGGGAGATCAGATTTTACTCCATGGTATATAGATATCTTCAGATTGGTTTTGAGACTGTTTCTACTTGTCCTTGTTCGTGACTATGACAACTATTGGCATGTAACCACATTTGTATTTTGCTATTTCATGGCCACAGACACTTGTTTGGTATATTTTCACATGGATATGTAGTGTAATATTTGGCATCCATGTATGAAAAGTCAGTGCAGAATGTAATAAGCAACTGATTTCATTCAACTGGTTCCCTACTGTTATCACTAGAAGTTTCTCTTGGACTACTCAAGTGCAAGCCTAGCACATCTTGAAAACAAAATGACTTGATTTGGGTTACTTGGATTTTAAGAAACTTAGAGAGTGGTAAAATTAAGGAAAAGACAATAAAGCCATTGGGCATGGAGTCTATGAAATCTAACAATCTTGACTTAACATCCTATGGGCAACAAATCAGGTCAAATAAGGCCCTAGATCAGATCTGAAATCAATTAGGTGTGAATGAAGGAATCGAGAAAACACAACATGTAGTTAAGGCTGAAAATAAACTTGCTTTCAGTCGCTACAAGAAGAATCTATAATAGTTAGAAAACCTTTCAAAACATCACATAATGAAAAAGATGTGTATGTGGAAGCTGTTATAATAATCCTTATCACAACATCCTCAGCACAAAATCTGTTCATATAATCCTTATATAAACAAAAACACATCTAATAGAAGAAGATAAAAGAAATATGATAACACATAAAGAATAAACTATTTGAACAAAAGTCTTTCTCATCAGTTGAGATCTTTCTCATAAAAAACTAATACAAGTCTTTGAGAAAAACATCAAGCTTTCATGCCCTTGGTACTCATTATCCTCTCTTGAAAACCTTACAACAAACCTCTCGGGTCTTTCTTTCCACCTTCCTATGTAGTCTTTTACATTTGCATATATAGAGAGATGCCATCAATACTAAAGGCTCGAGTCATAAAACTTGCTTTCTAGAAATAGAGAGTTCTTTCCCCCCTCCTGTGTAGTCTTTTACATTTGCATATATAGAGAGATTCCATCAATACTAAAGGCTCTAGTCATAAAACTTGCTTTCTAGAAATAGAGAGTTGTTACAAAAACTTGACACTTGTATAAAATGAATTACTAATTCCTAGGAACTAGTCTTTAACACAATGACACATGTAAAAACTACGATCTATATTCCTAGAAACTAGTTCAATAGAAAATAAATGCAAGTGAGAAGATGTTGGATTCTAAAATATGCTTGAATAGTCACTGCCTAAAAAGATGGAGAACTCTACCACCTGTAGATGCTGGAACACTATCTCCCGTAAATGCCCTCTTCATTTCACAATGCACTTCCTCATTTCTTAGTGCATCTTCTCATTTCACAGCGCACTTCCTCATTTCATAGCGTATCTCCTCATTCTGTAGCGCATCTCCTCATTCCATGCTTTACTTTCTTATATTCATCTTTATCTTCTTGTTTGGTCATACTTTCATATTTTCAACTAAGCTCCTCAAAATTTTCAAAAAATCTCTTTCTCAAACCTTTCTGTTGAAAGATTAGCCTCCAAAATAAACACTTTCCTCTATGATTCTTCTAGTTCAGCAGCAAGTAAATTACTATCACTTTGCGCATTCTCGATATGATGTTGGGCATTAGCCGCATCCCGATGAGCCTGATTCAATGCTCTGCCTAGCTACTCAATCCGATCTTCTGGTTCCATTGATTTTACTGAATCTGGCATCTCAACACTGTCCAAGACCTCTTTCCATCTCTGAAACTGCAGGAAATGTTGAACCCCCCCAGGGAACTTTTGGACCTCTTAGGCTGCTGGCTGGAATTAGAAGAAACTGACGAAGCTGCCATCGAGATCCTGCCCTTTTCTTTCCTGATCATTTTTTTCTCTATCAAACACTTCATCTTGAACTAGTGAAAATATTCGTGCCCAATTGGTGCATCAAAATCTAAAAGAAGTTGACAAAATTTTGCCACTTGTAAGATTTGTTGATGTGATGTCTTCAATTTCATGATCATAGTAGCGCTTTCAGAATGGAGCTCCTTAGCTTGATAAATCAACCGTGATGACTGTCGAATAATGAGTTCCGTAGTTTCCCTCTTTGGCCAATGTAAATCAATGTTTCACCATCGTCTTCATCATCTTCATATCCGTTAGAAGAAACGATACTGGTAGCGACAGGCTCACTCCACTCATTGAATCTTGCATTGATGCAATCTATTCCTGCCATGATAGGCCCATGCAAACCGATGACACACAACTCCATTCTGAAATAGAAAAGATCACCTACATTCACACCAGGAATAACTCCAATTACCCTCCTGTCTCGATTGTCACAGAGCCCTCTTTCCATCATGATCGATCCACCTTTCAGATCAGGCCATTTATAGTTACTAACACCAGGTTCATCTTTGTGTGCTTCGTCGTCCTGCACAAGATTCCGATGCAGAGAATTATAAATTAGAAGGGCCTTCCTCAATAATCATCTGTCTGCTACAACAGATGCATTTCCATCTGTAGCACGCAAATTTTGAATCAAATCATGGGCATCTATAATTGAGGGTATTTGGAACAACAAGTTTTTTGTCTAATTGTACGCTCAATGACATTGTCCAGAAAAACTATCTCCATTCGATGAGAAGTGAGCCACCATTACAAGATATATTGCGGCTATGTATCATTGCAAATATTGTGTTATGAGATAGGAGACTGTGAGAGAAATAAGAGGAAGTTACAATGGGTTTGCTATAGGTTGTATCCCTTCATTTGCTGGATAATAATAAAAGAAGGACCTGGAAATTTTTCTGGTGGACGTAGCCCACACTGGGTGAACCACATACTCCACGAACCTGTTTTTATAAATTTCACATACAGAAATTACATGAGAAACAATGATAACATTGCACAGTCTACAAAAGGACAAAAGCCAAAGAGTGAACTATATCCCATATAGTTTCAGAAAAATAAGTCCATCATATGGTCTAGGAGGAATTTCCCATATCACTAGGCAAGCAGTGCTATTTAAACAAGTTCCTAATCTTTTCTTCATATCATGAAAGATAGGGACATATCTTTTTTAATAAGCTTTTACTAAAACAAAATAACCAAAAGATAATTCTGTTGAAATCTTATAATCCAAAATAACTACATCATTAAAACATTGTTTTTCAAAAAATGAGAATTACAAATCCATTATATGCCCAACTCTTGACTCATTCCATTAATGGTTGCACATTGACCTTTTGTTCACCTGAGACACAAAATGAAACCTAAATTAGACAAATAATAAAATAAATAAATTTAAAAGACAAGCTACAGAATCTTCGATTATGTACCTAAATTAGACAAATAATAAAATAAATAAATTTAAAAGACAAGCTACAGAATCTTTGATTATGTAGCTGGTCTAAATAAAAACAAAATCAAAACAAATTTATTTATTATCCAAACAAAATCAAATCGTGAATTACGAGAACACTATTTACCAATTAGAAATTTGAAAGAGAAACATCAGACAAATCTAAGTTTATAATAACATTGAAACTGGTGGAGTTTTTAATAACCACATTTCCTGATTTCTTGAAACGCTTGTTGGCTCTGTGTGAATTCGATCGAATGCAAGCTCTGAGATAATTATTTTCCTTTTCAAGAACTGAGTTCTGATTAATCACTTGATTCAACTGGGTGTGTAGGTAAGGAATATCTCGATAGTATCTTTCAATCCAGTCAAAACAACTCTCACAATACACCGATTCTAGATTTGGTAATGGACGAGTCTGATCTGTAGTGGGAGATTTACCATGTTCCATGATCCTTTTGAGATCATACTGAATACCTGAGAAACCTTCTTGTTCTTTTAAGAAAGGAGGCAAGTTTGAAATGAAATCATATTGGGGTGCATCAGTGCTGGTATCATCAACAAAATCCGGTCTTTGACATCAATAATAGGGATAGGTTTTTCACGATTGTGATGTCGATTCCTTACCATTATGGAAAGGAGTCTGTCAGATATTTTATTCTTGAAATAAATATATGCAACCCTCTGTGTTTTAATTCTGTCATGTTTCTTAGTTTTAATTTCATTTGAATCAACCACATCTTGCCTAGGATTAGGAATAACAAGGACCTTGTTCTTCAATTTACCCAACACATATTAAGGATTTTTTAGGAACAAAATCACACCTCTGGTGTGTGCCTCTGGACGATTTATGAAAATCAGCAGGGGTTCTATTAAATGAAACAAGGTCTTCTTACAATTCGACATGAAGGTCTCTCAGAGAATGAGTCGATGGGAAAAGGTTGGTGGGCTCATCAAAACACAGGGGTGAGTCGATTTCAGTTTCAGGTGTGAATGGAGCGAAACCGTTCCTATCCACGAAATCTTGCTAGTTATCCCCAACCTTTGACAATTGTGAAATGACCAAGATTCGAATCAGGCCATGATGAAATAAGCTGGGCTGTGCATTAAGGTTTTGCCTTTGGTAAAATCTAGCCATTTTTTGAAGGCTTTTAAGCAGGGAGAATGACATGTTTAAACCAAACCCTAACAAAACCATTAACAAATGAATATGAAACATGAAAACTAGTCCATATCATCCCTCGCAGGTGACAAATTTCTTGAGTATCAACAGTAAACTGTGCCATCGAGGTTTAAACAAAATTGTTGGTGTACCTTTGACATCGTAGCGTGACCTCTTGGAAACCATTAGCAAGTGCTAAGGGATACCTTCGAACTTGAGATTCTTGAACCAACAATCTCCTTCTTGGGACAATCCCGTGAATTTTCCAATTGAATCCTCATTGACTTCCAACTGTAAATCACCTATATTGGCCTTAACACAGTCGAAAGTTTGGGCAAAAGATTGAGAGACCTCGAGGTTAAAGCCCTCGAATGATTGTATGAACTTAACCCACCCGAAGGCCATGAGATCGTCCACATCTTCATCGTGGGAGAGCAGGTCCTGTGAGCCGTTCGATTCTATCCTTACCACAGGGGCCATGGGTTTGGTTATGATATAACAATAGGAGTAGCGAAGAGGGGTGTATGTTTGAAACCACCCAATACGAAGGATAAGCTCTGCATTTTTGGAGGTGATTTGATAACTAAGGCTTCGGGAGAAGGTCATCATAGCCACCACTCATGCTATTGGTTGAATACTGAACCAAAGGACATGAGAAATTGAAAACCACCTCCTCTATTGAAAACCTAACCCAAAAACGAAGCACCACCATCGAGGTAATGAATGTGAGCTTAAGTCAGCAGGACAAGGAAGTAATTGTTTCAGAGCATGGCTGGCAGTCCTGTATACCAACGATTAGACTGCGATATGAAAAGAAGAGATAGCATTCATATTTGAAGTTATATCAAAGTTTTAGTTTTATGAGTGATCGTGGAGGTGGTAGGTGATAATTAACACTCCAAATGTATACAATGACTAAGGCACACCCCAAAGGTGATAAACTCATATGCTAATGGTAAAGACACCATTCAAAAAGCGATAAGCTCAAAACCCTCTAAGATTCTTAAGATCATTAGGTTCTCTTAGGTACTCATCCAATTTCACATAGAGAAAATTTAGAATCTGTATGATGTGTTCAGACCAGATTTGTTTCAATTTCATGCTTAAACAACCATGAAATTGAAACAAGAATAAATGAGAGATTTATTGAAAGAAATGCACTCAAAAACATACAACCAATCAAGTGATTTTTCAAATCATATATCATAATTGAAGTCTTCAAAGATACAAAGAGGCAGCCATTAATTTTTTTTTGTTCCATTAAAACTATGTTTTATATATCGATGAAAATGACATGAATATCTGGCTGCCAATAATGGTGACTCGCTGGGTGAAGCAATTATCTCTGCATCATCATAACTTTATATCAGGGAAACGATAACTCATATAGTTACTAAAAACAATCAAGAGATAGATCAGTCATTTTGACATTAAATCATAAAAATAACACAGTCATACCATTGAATAAAGTTCTTCCCAAAAGATTGTAATCCGAAATTTCATTTCGATCAAAGGGGTAACGATATTTATACAAGTAACTCCAATACCGTTGATAGGGCCACTGCTACCAGCAAGCATTTGTAGCATCGACATGGATGTCATTTAACCCTCTCCAGTACTTCGATCCCCTCCAAAATTTGTCCATTTATGAAAAACATATCTTGTTATATGATCAATTTAAAACATTCCTGAAGGATCTTGAACCCGACATTGCTTCATTTCCAGCATGCATGTTCAGTACCCCGACGAAGTTGTCTTGGTATCATGTGTACATTTACCCACTGCCAGCAGACTTATTCAGTATCCCGACGGGTTTACACACAATTCCCACACATCAAAGTGCTTCCAACTCTCTATAATTGTTTATAAAATTTTCAGAAACTTCATGATAACGAGAGAGCGGGGTGATACTGAAGATTTCACAGCCAGGGAATCATAGGATTGATCATTAATATTGTTTTTCGTTCTTCGATAACTGATAATTTTCATCATGATTTGGACATTTAGATTTCGATCAAGAAATCATCTCAGGAATGGGGAAGCGCTTTGAGTTGATCTCATTAGAATTGGGACGGCGTAAGAAGCTTTTAAAGATAGTCATATTTCCCTGAGATTTCCACAAAAACTGGAAACAATGATTCGACAAAGACTTATCATAAACGATCTGAGTTTATAACTTTATGTGCAGATGCATTGAACTATTTAAACTGTTGTTAGTGAAAGATCCAATTCCCTTCAATAATGATTGGTGATTCAGAAATAATTATTAAGGAAACACAAAAAACCAAAAAAAAATGAAAAATGAAAATAAAACAAAAGAAAAACGTAAGCTAAAGATATTTACAGAGGGGTAAATCTGATTTTCTCAGGTGAATTATTTCTTTAGAGACTGGTCGTTCACTGGAAAAGTGTCTGGCTGTCCCTCTAAGTTGTGCAAGCAAAAATAACTAGGACCCAATTTTTCATAAATGACAAAAGGCCCCAACCACAGGTTTTGAAACTTGGTATGTTTTTCTTTATTCTCATGCGCTTTGTCCCATTTGAAGACCAAATCCCCTGCATTAAAATTTCTTTCCGAGGACGAAATTGTATCAAACCAGATTTTAACAATTTGTTGATGCTGATCTGATTTCTGTTTTTCTTATGTCCTTACTTCTTATAATTTTAGTAAAGTGTTTATTCGATTCTCTAAAGGGGGACATTCTTCTTCCTGAACTTTCTACGATAATTGCAGAAAAGGGAGCAAGACGTGTGGAGGAAGGATGGATTCTCTTCCGTAAATGAGGAAGAAAGGATAATTATCGATGGAAGATTTCAGAGCGACTCTATCAACCCAAAGTGCGTTGTACAATGCATTGTGACAATTTTTATGATTTTCCAACATTGTTCTTTTTATTATTTTGATTAGATTTTTATTTGTTGCCTCGGCCAAGCCATTTCCTTGGGGGTAATAGCTGGTAGATTATTTTAGCTTAATCCCTTTTTCTAAAGCAAAGACATTCATATCCAAGGAATAAAAATAAGAAGCATTGTTGAAAACTAAACACTCAGGTATTCCAAAACGAGTGATAATATGAGAGTTTAAAAATGAAACTATCTTACTCGTGTTGACTAATTTTGATGGTAAAGCCTCAGACCACCTCGTAAAATAATCTGTTGCCATAAGAATATACTTGTGTTGTTGTGCGGAAGGTGGATTAATTGGTCCTATAATATCTATGCCCCACTTTTGAAATGGTGTGTCTACCATAACAAGATGTAAAGGGAAAGCAACCTTCTTTACCCATCCTACAGCCTTTTGACAGATTATACATTTGTGGGCCAAAGTGTGAGCATATTTGAATAAAGTGGGCCAATAGTAGCCAACCCTAAGTACTTTGTGGTTTTTTTTATCTCTACCAAAGTGACCCCCGACATCGCCGGAATGAAGTTCAACTAACACCTTTTTTGGATTTTTCTTTTTCAAGGCAACGCAAAAAAACACCATCAAAATTCTTCCAAAACAATACATCATTAATTAATTGAAAATATATATATCTAAGCCTTAGTGATCTTCTATTTTTTGGATCAAGGTTACGAGGAGAAATTCCATGCAACAAATAAAATCTGATATTATCATACCACAAATTAGACACAGTTTGTGTACAACAAATTTGTGTTTCGTTATGCAGATTTCCAACTGATGTGTTTATTTGATTTTTTGATTTTTCAACTGAATCAACTACCAATTTTCAAAGGCCTTTACCTATAAAAATTTGTGCTGGTACTATTTTGAGATCATACTCCTGAAGGGATGTCATTCAAATTTCCCTTTTCTCCCCTAGCTCCTTTTGCACTAACAAATTTCTTACCGCAGGGTAAGGGACAATGAATTTTATCCTGGATTTCAAAAGGTAAGATCTGAAATGTTTAACTGCTTTGAAAATAGCATATTCATGTTGATCTACTGCGGGGTAATTTAATTCTTCTCCTTTAAAGGCAGAGCTCATAAATGAAATGGGTATCTCGTTGTTTTCAACATTTTTCTGTGTGATCACAACAACATAAGATCTGTCAGATGCAAAAGTATACAATGTGAAGTCCTGGGAGAAATCAAGACTCATTAAGGAGGGTGTTTTGGTTATAGCTTTTCTAATGGAATTAAAAGCTTGATTCTCTTGTGACCCCCATTTTTACAACACGTCCTTTTTGATCAGGTTTTGTAGAGGTCTAACCATCTCAGAAAAACTTGGAACAAATCGTCTGACAAAATTTATTTTTCCCAAAAAGGATTACATTTCCTTTTTGGAAGAAGGTGGAGGAAGGTTGGAAATGTATTGGGCTTGTTCGGGGTCAATTATCATTCTATCTTTAGAGACTATAAATCCAAGAATTTTTCCTTGTTCTACTGCAAATACTGATCTTTTAGGATTCAGTGAAATACCGAACTTGCGACATCATTCTAACAAAACCCTGAGATGAGACATGTGATCTTTCTTGTTCTTCGAAAATATATTGACATCATCTAGGTAGACAACAACTGATTGATTGATAAGGCCTCAAAAATCAATGTCCATTGCCCTCTGGAAGGTGGCCCCGACATTGATCAATCCAAAAGGAATTTTTCTATAGGCGTAGGCGCCCCATGGGGTACGAAAAGTGGTTTTCAGCGGATCTGATGGAGACATAAGCACCTGGTTATACCCCGAGAAACCATCTAATAAGGATAGTATTTCAGAACCTGATACGTGTTGCAAAATTTGTTCCATTGGGGGAATGGGGTAATTGTATTTATTAGAAGCCCAATTTAAATTACAAAAGTCGACACAAAGTCAAATTTCCCCATTTTTCTTCCTTACTGGGACTAAGTTGGATACCCACTGAGTATGCCAGACTGGAATGTTGGACATAGTGTCATTGATGTATTATCATTTATTTCAACAGTCGATGTCATTGATGTGATGATAAGTTGACATGCCGAATTGTCATTGATATCAACAATACTCTGTTAGCATTTAATGGTTGATGTCAAACAGTTGGATGATATGAAAATATTAAAGCTCAGAAGAAATGGTGCGATGAAACTCAGTAGGTATGGTGTGATGACATTCATATCAAATCAAGACCGTTGATACACATTCTCTAGATCAACGACATGGATGAATTGCGGAGAGCGAAAGAAGAATTAAACGACTCGCTAGTTACAATCCCGCAATCGATCTAGATCGTCAGATCTTGTAAACTCAAAGATCGACGATTGTGTTTGACGCACCAACAACACACAACTTCAAATTGTGGAGTTTGGGTGATGAGTTAAATTACTCACAAGTTGTGGTTCCACAATCATCCTTGATCGTTAATCCGCTTCGAGAGTCTTCACGACCGTTGGATCACCTTTGAGTGGAAGGATAGGATAAGCTAAAAAAAGGATGAGATCTCAATTATTCGAATACCCATCAGCCGTCAGATCAAATTAAGTGGAAGGATAGGATAAGCAAAGATGTGAGGAGGTTACGCTTCAAGAATCTCATTTTAGAAGAATTGTGAAGTTGAGATATCGAATTATTGAAAGTCCCGAAATCCTAAATTCTGAAGTCACTCTCAGTTGTCGATCTGAGATACATTTTAGTTAGTATTCTGACCTTTAGATAAAGGAGATGAATATGTGTCACATCGGGATATCTACATCAACAGACCATGTCAACAAGAACATGTGACATACCATGTCAACAAGGACATGCGGCATAGTCAGATAATGATAAGTGTCAAGATGAAATCGACATATGAGGTACATGTAAATCACGAATCTGAGTGACATGTGGTAGCCACTCGACCCGTGCCATGTCAACAAGTGATGTCAGTAAGTTATGCCACTCTAAGAGATTTACTTCGGGAGTTTCACCACCAATAAATGACCTATGTCCTGAATTCATGAAGCACAAAGTTGTGAAGCAATCAGGAGTTGATCCTTGGGTCATAGACCGAGGTCACATGTGAGACGTGCCTAGGAAGAGAAGATAACACCCATTTGTTAGGATATTTAGACACTTAGGAGTTAGTTAAGATCTACTTGGTCTAATACGTCGTTAGGTAAAAGTGTGTTTCTTTAGTATGCATTAGTATGCATTTGTAGTTAGGAAAT
>JZKD02S1700802.1:581647-601246 GCA_000966675.3 Picea glauca | reverse complement strand
TGATTGCATGATAAGTTACCCGTGTTTAGATTCTGATCAGAAGTATACATACATACATAAATTTACCATAGGGGAAGCAACCATTTGCAATTGATGTCAAAGGGGGAGAATAACTTCAACGAAGAGAAGCATCATCACAGGGGGAGATTGTGTATGAACCTGGTGTGTTGCCATCAATGACAAAGGGGGATATTGTTGGACATAGTGTCATTGATGTATTATCATTGATGTCAACAGTCAATGTCATTGATGTGATGATAAGTTGGCATGACAAATTTTCATTGATATCAAAAGTACTCTCTTAGCATATAATTGTTGATGTCAAACAGTTGGACGATATGCAGAGATTAAAGCTCATAAGAAATGGTGCGATGAAAATCAGTAGGTATGGTGCAATGAAATTCAGATCAAATCAAGACTGTTGATACACATGCTCTAGATCAATGGCAGGGATGAATTGTAGAGAGAAAAAGAAGAATTAAACGAATCACTAGTTACAATCCCGCAATCGGTCTAGATCGTTAGATCTCATAAACTCAAAGATCGACAATTGTGTTTGACTCACCAACAATGCACAACTTCAAATAGCGGAGTTTGGGTGGTGAGTTAAATTACTTGCAAGTTGTGGTTCCACAATCATCCTTGATCGTTAATCCGCTTCGAGACTCTTCATGACTGTTGGATCACCTTTGAGTGGAAGGAGAAGATAATATGAAAAAATTTGAGATCTCAATTATTCGAATACCTGTCAGCCATCAGATCAAATTAAGTGGAAGGATAGGATAAGAAAATATGTGAGGAGGTTAGGCTTCAGGAATCTCATTTCAGAATAATTGTGAAGTTGAGATATCAAATTACTGGAAGTCCCGAAAGATGAAATTTCGAAGTCACTCTCAGCCATCGATCTGAGATACATTTAAGATAGTATTCTGACCATTATATCAAGGATATAAATATGTGTCACATCGAGAGATCTACGTCAGCAGAACATGTCAGCAAGAACATGTGACAGACCACATTAGCAAGGACATGTGGCACAGTCAGATAATGACAAGTGTCAATATTTAATCGGAATATGAGGCACATGTAAATCACGAATTTGAGTGACACGTGGCATCCACTCAGCCCGTGGCATGTCAACAAATGATGTCAGTATGTTACACCACTCCAGGAGATTTACTTCGGGAGTTTCACCACCAATAAATGACCTATGTCCTGAAGTCACGAAGCGCGAAGTTGAGAAGAACTTAGGAGTTGAGCCCTAGGTCATAGACCAAGGTCACAAGTGAGATGGGCCTAGGAAGAGGAGATAACACCCATTTCCTGGAATTTGTTGATTTGGATATCAGAATATTGGCCGCAACATACAGTGAAAACACCCGAAGTCAACATCTCCGAAGCCCCCTTTTGGATAGGCGCTTGATCACAGTCGGAGGTCATATGAAGATCTATATAGACTGAAGGATGCAAAGTAAGAAGTCGTGGAGAAAATAGTGGCTATCCATCTCAATGCTTGATTAAGTCCTAGCCGTCGGATTAAGTAGTGAAAGGTTAAGTGTAAGGATCAAATCTGACCATTGATCTAGTTACGAAAAATAATTTTGAACCGTCCGATTTGTTCGGTGAAATTTGATTCTGAAGATTTGAAAGGCGAAGTCCCAAAGTGCCAACTGTCTTCCATCTCATCAGGATATTAAATCATGACCGTTGATTTTGATAAGCGTACAAGTGCTCGTTTGGCCTAGAATTTGGTCACCGCCATTGGTCATATGGAATAAGAGATATAAAGGCAAAAGACAAAGCATCACTAAAGTTGATAAGATTGTGGTTTTGCGTTATTGGTCACATGTAATGGTTTGAAGGAAGCACCTCTGATGATCATGTTTTCTGAAATAATTGCAGAGATTCAGGATCAAGTTAGAAGATGAAATTGATCCATATCTATGATCATTTTATGAAATGCCTCCATGGTAAGAATGATAAAACTATGATTATGTTTGAGTTAAACAAAGAGGTGCGATGGTTCAAAACAAATGGACACAGTGTATCACTCTCACATCGTTTTGAAGATTATATAAACGAGGAAGAGTGTTGATAAGAAGGTGTCTCTACAATCCAAATCAGAAGATATATATATCACAGAAGTAGAGAGAGATGCAGTAAAGACTTGATACATAAGTTTCTCCAGATTCAGAAAATAAGGGTGGTTGGGTGGTGCAAGGGCAGGTTGGTGCCTACAGAGGGAGTTGGTGCTTCCTTGTCATTTGTAGATGACTAAACAAGGGGTTAAAGAAAATTACCAGTTGGTGCTAGTGAACAAAGGGTGTGGGTGCATCCTGATCAGTTGGTGCTGATCGAAAAGGAAGAATATCTTCCTTCTATGTAACATGGAAACCAAATTTTAGAGTTAATAGAAAAGAGTTGGTGGTTTTCCCATTTGGGTTCCACGATAAATATTGTGTTAAAATTTGGTTTGCATTAAACAAAAGGAAAATTGATATAATAATTTTGTCACTGATTCACTCCCCCCCTCTTAGTGACAGGATCTGATCCTTCAATTGGTATCAGAACTAGGTCTCTTCAAAAAAGGTTTAAATCACTTGAAGAGGAATACACATTAGAATGGATCAATAGTTGAAGATGTCATAAAAAATCCACCTATTTAATGGTGAAGACTATGTTTTCTGGAGTGTTAGAATGAAAATTTATCTGATGTCCATTGGACTGGAAGTATGGACATTAGTGGAAAATGGATATGATGTTCCAAAAGCCACTCCCATAGAAGCAGAAGACAATAAATTTTTTGGGAACATACAAAGGCTTTAAACATACTACAAGATGGACCGAGTAAGAGAATCCTTGCTAAGGTACTAAACTATAATAATGAAAAACAACTATGGGATAAATTGGAAACCATATATGCAAGAGATTCCAAAGCAAAGAGGGCCAAACTCCAGACTCTCAGAGTACAATACGAAGGTCTAAAAATGAAGGATAAAGAAAATATCTCACAATACTTTGAAAGAGTTGATAATATTTTTAATGCAATCAGAGGATTGGGAGTAGAAGTGTCAGACAATGAGCTAGTTGAAAAATTACTAAGAACACTACCTATTCTATACAATCCTATAATGTCTGCTCTTGAAGATCGGGAAAATCTAGATAAACTCACCATGGATGAATTGTATAGAATCCTCACAACCTATGAGTTAAGATTAGGTCATTAGAAACTTCCACAAGGAGAGGCAGCCTTCAAGGCACTTAATAAAACAAAAGGTCAGAAGAAAAAACCTCAATCCAACCATCATGAAGAATCTGATGTGGAAGAAGCCAATTTTGTAAAGAAACTTCATAAAGGAGCAGGGAAGTACAAAGACATGCTCCCTTTCAAATGATTTAACTGTGGCAAGGTTGGCCACTTTTCAGCCAAGTGTCCCTATCCCAAGGAGGACCTTGAGGATGAAGAAAACAAAACTAAACAATACAAGAAGAAGGAAAAACCCAACTACAAGAAAAAGTTTTACAAAGGAAAAAATAATTTCTACTCAAAAGAAGAAAACAACAGTTCATCAGAGTCCAGTGACAATGATGAATCCGATGATAATGAATTCGTTTTTCTAGGTATTGAAGATTCTAATAATATATAAGAAATTAAACATGAGAAAGAGTCAAAAGATGAAGCATAAGTTAATATGGAATAAGAACTTCTCAGTGCCTTGGATGAGTTAAGAAAATACAAAACTATATATAAACAACTGAAATTTTTTATAGTTGAACCAAAGGAAAAACATGAACATAAAGAAAAGGAGATGGAGAAACTCATGAGCAACTTGAAAAACCAAATCATAGAAGCAAATGTGATCGAAGAAATTTTGGAAAAGTCTCTTAAAGAAAAACAAATAACCTGTGAAAGAATGGAGGAAAAAATAGTTCACTTGAGCAAAGAACTTGATGAAAAGCTCATTCAAACAAAATGTGAAAATAACTCTAAAATATTATATAAGATTATTACCACACAAATGAATTCAGGTAATAAAAATGGAATAGGCTATTCTCAAGAAGAATGACAAGTTAATTCAAAATCTTATGCAGATACTCTCCTTAGTACATTCAAGAAGAAAAATGAGCGAAGACAAGAAACGATCAGAACTCCATAGGACCACTTCCACCCATCAAGAAGGAAGATAAGACAATACCAAAGAAGTTCTATCAAAACAGGTATCCTTGCATTTTCTTTGGTTATTTCTTTGCATGCTCTAATTTCATACACAAATCTATGAATTGTAGAGCATATAGAATGAAAAATTTGAGGGTTAAGAACTATAACCGTAAATATAACCAAGAAGTAAATCAAGTCAAAAGAAGAAACTATAACTCCTTTTCACCTCTACAAGAAGTGGACCTAGAATGCTTAAGATTCTATAACTATGGACATAAGTCCAATAATTGAAAATTAATGGAAGTCTTAGAACAACCAAGATTCATTAGAGAGCAAAAGAAGCTTTGGAAAGAAAAAACACCAAAGAAGGAATGTATTATTGCCTTAAAATCCCAAGATAAATAAGATCTCTGGTATGTTGACAGTGGGTGCTCAAAACATATGACAGGAAACAAAGAAAATTTTTTGAACTTAAAGAAACAAAAAGGTAAAGTTACATTTGGTGACAATGCTTCAGGTAACATACTTGGGAAAGGCACTGTGAGTTTGGGAAAAGACAAAGCCAAGAATGTGCTACTTGTTGAAAAACTGAAACCTAGCCTATTAAGTGTCAGCCAAACCTGTGATCAGGGTCACTTTTGCATCTTTGATTCCCATAAATGTGAGATTAGGAGAGAAGACACATGAAAACTGGTTGGTATTGCTTCTAGAACTCTCGAAAATGTGTATATAGTAGATGGAAAATTGAATGAGGAATGTCATATGAATCTAGTAGATGAAAGTTGGCTATGGCATAGAAGGTTGGGGCATATTAACTTTGACAATCTAGTGAAAGTCAACAATCTTGGTGCAGTAAGAAACTTGCCAAAGATCATAAAGCCATCAAATACTATGTGTAGACATTGTCAACTAGGAAAGAAAACTACCATAAGGTTCAAAGAAAAAGAATACTCAACCTCAAAACCTTTAGAGCTTGTTCACACTGACCTTTGTGGACCTACAAGGACTAAGAGCTTGCAAGGAGAATCCTAATTTATGTTGTTCATTGATGATTTTACTAGAATGGGTTGGATATGTTTTACTAGAGTACTTCATATTATGATGTGTTGTTAGTAAATTCAAATTCTAATCGACAAACAACAAATGTTTTATTACCTTTGGGATAGATTAGTACACAACCGATGCTTTCCCCTTCCCGGGATTTAGATCCATCAAAATATAATGACCAGATTTCTTCGTCATCAACAATGTTCGGTTTACTTTTCAGAGTTGTCATCTGAGTATAGGCCGATATTTCAGATTGTTGTTCTGGGTCGGTGATAGAGGATATTTCAGTCATGAAATTTTCAAAAAAGGTATTCATTCCCCGTGCCTCAATTGTATTTACAACAGTAGTAAAAGGATCATTGGGATTGTTTAAATTTGTAACAGTGTACTTGAGGTAACATTCTCTGTTTATTCTGATCTTGTTAGGCTGTCCATTTTATGGCAGCCACAGATGAGACCAGTCCGTAGAAAAATAGCCAGGTAACTTCTCTGACCAATCTATACTAAAAAATAAACCATAAACTTTAGGAATGTCAACAACAATTATATCAATTACTTGGTGGACCTTAGGGTTAGATGACAACCTTATCAATACATTCTTAAGTTCACCAATGACCTTGACATTAGTTCGGTCTAATTGAATGATTTTAAAATCAAAAGGTTTTACTTCAACATTAATTTTCTGACACACATATAGAGGCATTACATTCGATGAGGCACCATAATCAACCATGCAGCTATGTACATTTCTGTTGAAAATTTTGAAAGTTAATAAAAAATGAGTTACATTTTTTCGTGAAGAGACAACAGAATTCTACTGATATTTTATGGCTGTACCTGAAATAGTCTTATCTAAATTTCCTATAGTTTTCTCTGATATGTCCCTTTTATCTTGATTTTCAGATGATTTTTTATCGGGGATATCTTTGTTTTATTTGGGTCACTTTCTACTGATTTCTTGCTGATAGAGTCATTCTTTTTATTATTTCCAGCTATACTTTGGAGCATTTTCTGTAGGATAAGAGGGAATTTAAGTAATTCAAAAACTGATATATTTTCCCTTAGTTTTTTAAGATCTTCAACCAAATCATATTCCAAAACTGGGGCAACAATGTTTTGTTTAGTTTCAATTTGTTTTGGCTATTTGGAAACCATATTCCTACTTGTTTCAGGTGTTAGTTTGTTTTGTACTTTACTTTGAGTGTTATACAAATGGACAGTTTCAAAATTCGTTGGAAAGATGTTGTTCGAAAAATTTCTGAAAACGGGAGGAGATGAGTCTCCTCATCAGGTGTTTCCTCTTCACCCGTGTTGTCTTGATTTTTAGGAGGTATAGAAACAACGTTATCATGTGCCTCTAGTATTGCTTGCAAAGCATACTGTATTCCTTCAAATTTCAGGCCTTCTGTGGTTGGGTTTGGCCGATTTGGAGGAAAATGTTTCCTGAAAGGTGGCCTGAAACTTTCTTTACTTGTAGATGCAAACTTTCCAAGTCTAATGTTTCTTGTTGATTTTTACCTTGAGGAGGTCTAGTGAGAATTTCTATTTTATTTTTAGAAGAGGAAGTTGTTTCAGCCTCATTATTTGAACTATCTTTTAAACTCAAAATGTTCTTCTCAATAAGGATTGCCTCCTCGAAGGCTTCTAGCAATGTGTTCTTTTTGGACCTTTTAACCCTTATATCTATATTGTTATGCAGGGACTTAGTATAGTATGCAACAAGCAAGTTTTCCACAGGCATCAAATCTATAGGGATTTTGTTTTTTAACGTAAGGAATCTCTGGTTGAAATCCTTAACTTTTTCTTTAGGGTTCATTTTCATACTAGAAAGTTCCATTACTAGGACTTCTGGAGATTTATCATTTCCAAATCTTTCTAGAAAGCAGGTTTCAAACTTGTCCCAAGTGATGACGGTTTGAGGTTGTTATGCAAAATACTAGGTTGAGGCATTCCCCTCAAAAGTGTAGGGGAATAACCTGCACATGAAATCCTCGTGTTCATCGCTCCGGAGCCTAACAACTAACATGAATTTCTTGATGTGATCCTCAACTAATTGCTTTGAATCTGGGTCGAATTTGGGTAGCCACTTTTTTGGATGTTTGGGCAATGGGTGTTGGGGTCTAGGTACTACCACAACATCTTGATCAAGCCAAGGTCTGGTGGGATTATTTTTGTTTTCCATGGGAGTTGGTGGATTTAAAGGTTGAGATTGTTCAGACGAAGAATTGCCTTCATCCGAGGATGCCTCTCTTGAAGATGGTGGAGAAGAACCATGTGGGGATGGTGGGAGACCAGATCCCCCAACATCAAGGATTAGTGATTCAAAAGGATCAGTGATACTACCTTATAATGTGTTATTGGGAAGATCGGTGTCAAGAGGTTGTTATTGCAGATTGGAGAAATCAAGGAGTTGATTTAGTTGTCTACCAGGTTTTCTGATTCGTGACAAAGAACTTTGAGTTCTCAAAATTGTCTAGCGAACAATTTCCATTACATCAATCCCTTGAGGACCTAGTGTCACTAGCTCACCATGAATTTCAAGAGTATATTTTGAGGTAGTAGCTGGTTCAAGTGTAACATTAGGGTCTAAGCGACTACACATCACGACAGGAGAACGATTTTTTGGGGGAGTCCTACAGCCTCCTCGTGCCATCAATGACTTCTAGGCCCTCCTTCTAGCGCCATTTGTTGACGGATATTTCTGCCCCACCGTCAACGAGAAGGGAATATCTGGACCGTGGTTGTCTATTTAACCCAAGTTGTTTGGGATAATCTACCCTGACAGGTTTTATGGCTCTGTTAGCTAACTAGGATTCTAAAATAACTAAAAGATGTAAACTAATTAAAAGGTGCAATTCTATTAATCAACACATTAATACGAATTATTAACTAATAGCAGTATTATATACAATTACAAGGTTTAAATGAAGCCTCGTGAAAATGATTGTTTTCAACTAATGGATTAAAACAAGATGAAAAATAAAGGGAACTATTCTTCATACTATAAATGACGAAATAATAAACAATGAATGAATAAGATTATAAATGATATAATGTTAATGGACAAAGAAATTTGACGTTTAAATGATGTCATCATTATTCATTTGTAAATCAATAAATCAAATAAAATATAAACTAACTAACCTGACGCTGATTAGCAGTACTAAGTTAGATTCGTCTTTCTGTTTTTGTATAAGCTCCACTTAACCTATGTCAAGTATAAATCTATGACAAAAGAAATAAATATACTTCCTGAAACAACTCAAGGAAGTCTTTTATATTCTGGAACAAGTCTATGATGACAGAAAGACAAATTGATTTTATCTCATGTGAGTTTAAAATGTCCAATAACTGAAAATGAAAGAAACTCCAATTCTCAGCAAATGGTATTACCAACTACCCAACATTAGATGTAAACTCAAAATTCATAGATAGACAATCAATCATAGATATCAATAGAACCAAAATATAGTGAACCATGTAAAGAAAAACATAAGATGAAAAGTTATATGTAGAACAGTCTAAATCTAGTTCAATACAAAAACAAATTCACATCTAGAAATTACATGGGAAACAATGATAACATTGCACAGTCTACAAAAGGACAAAAGACAAAGAGTAAACTGTATCCCATATAGTTTCAGAAAAATAAGTCCATCATATGGTCTAGGAGGAATTGGCCATATCACTGGGCAAGCAATGCTATGTAAACAAGTTCCTAATCTGTTCCTCATATCATGCAAGCTAGGGACATATCTTTTTTAATAAGATTTTACTAAAACAAAATAACCAAAAGATAATTATGTTGAAATCTTACAATCCAAAATAGCTACATCATTAAAACATTGTTTTTCAAAAAACAAGAATTACAAATCCATTATATGCCCAACTCTTGACTCATTCCATTAATCATTGCATATTGACATGTTGTTCACTTGAGACAAAAAATGAAACTTAAATTAGACAAATAATAAAATAAATAAATTTAAAAGACAAGCTACAGAATCTTCGATTCTGTAGCTCGTCTAAACAAAAACAAAATCAAAATGAATTTATTTACTATCCAAACAAAATCAAATCGTGAATTATGAGAACACTATTTACCAATTATAAATTTGAAAGAGAAACATCAGACAAATTTGAGTTTATAATAGCATTGAAACTGGTGGAGTTTTTAATAACCACATTTCCTGATTTCTTGAAACACTTGTTGGATCTGTGTGAATTCGATCGAATGAAATCTCTGAGACCATCATTTTCCTTTTCAAAAACTGAGTTCCAAGTGATCACTTGATTCAACTGCGCCTGTAGGTAAGGAATATCTCGATAATATCTTTCGATCTAGTCAAAACAACTCTCACAATACACCGGTTCTAGATTTGGTAATGGACGAGTCTGATCTGTAGTGGGAGATTTACCCTATTCCATGATCCTTTTGAGATGATACTGAATACCCGAGAAACCTTGTTGTTCCTTTAATAAAGGAGGCAAGTTTGACATGAAATCATATTGGGGTGCATCAATGCTGGTATCATCAACATAAATCCGGTCTTCGACATCAATATTAGGGATAGGTTTTTCACGATTGTGATGTTGATTCCTTACCATTCTGGAAAGGAGTTGGCCAGATCTTTTGTTATTGAAATCAATATTTGGAACCCTATGTGTTTTAATTCTTCCAGGTTTCTTAGTTTTAATTTCATTTAAATCAACCACATCTTGCACAAGATTAGGAATAACAAGGACCTTGTTCTTCAATTTACCCAACACATCTTCTAAGGATTTTGAGGAACAAAATCGCAACTTTGGTGTGTGCCTCTGGACGATTTATAAAAATCAACAGGGGTTCTGGTAAATGAGACAGGGTCTTCTTGCAATTCGACATGAAGGTCTCTCATAGAATGAGTCGATGGTCAAGGGATGGTGAGCTCATCAAAACACAAGGGTGAGTCGATTTCAGTTTCAGGTGTGAGTGGAGCAAAACCATTCCTATCCATGAAATCTTGCCAGTTATCCCCAACCTTTGACAGTTGTGAAATGATCAAGATTCGAATTAGGCCATGATGAAATAAGCTCGACTGTGCATTAAGATTTCTCCTTTGGTAAAATCTAGCCATTTTTTGAAGGCTTTTAAGCAGGTAGAACGACATGTTTAAACCAAACCCTAAGAAAACCATTAATAAACGAATATGAAACAGAAAAACTAGTCCATATCGTCCCTCACTGGTGACTAATTGCTTGATTATCAACATTAAACCATGCCATCGAGGTTTAAAAAAAACTATTGGTGTACCTTTGACATCGCACCATGACCTCTTGGAAACCATTAACAGGTGCCAAGGGATACCTTCGAACTTGAGATTCTTGAACCAACGATCTCCTTCTTGGGACAATCCCGTGTCTTTAGCAATCAAATCCTCACTGACTTCCAACTGTAAATATCCTATCTTGGCCTTAGCACCATCGAAGGTTTGGGAAAAAATCTTGAGCGACCTCGAGGTTAAATCCCTCAAATTATTGTATGAACTTAACCCACCCGAAGGCCACGAGATTGTCCACATCATCATCATGGGATAGTAGGGCCTGTGAGCCATTTGAATCTATCCTTACCACAAGGGCCATGGGTTTGGTCATGATATACCAACAAGAGTAGCAAAGAGGGGTGTATGTTTGAAACCACCCGATATGAAGGATACGCTCTGCATTTTTGGAGGTGATCCGATAAATAAGGCTTCAGGAGAAGTTCATCATAGCCACCACTTAGGCTGTTGATTGAATGTTGAACTAAAGGACATGAGAAATTGAAAACGACCTCCTTTATTAACAACCTAACCCAAAAAGGAATCACCACCACCGAGGCAATGAATGTGAGCTTAAGTTAGCAGGACAAGGGAGTAATTGTTTCAAAGCATGGCTGGCAGTCCTGTATACCAACGATTAGACTGTGATATGACAATAAGGGATAGAATTTATATTTCAAGTTATATCAAATTTTTAGTTTTATGAATGATTGTGGATGTGGTAGGTGATAATTAACACTCAAAATGTATAAAACAACTAAGGCACACCCCAAACGTGATCAACTCGTATGCTAATGGTAAGGACACCATTCACAAAACGATAAGCTCAAAACCCTCTAAGGTTCTTAAGATCATTAGTTACTCTTAGGTACTCATCCAATTTCACATAGAGAAACTTTAGAATCTTTATGATGTTTTCATACCAAGATTTTTTCAATTTGATGCTTAAACAATCATGAAATTGAAACAAGAATAAACGAGATATTTATTGAACGAAATGCACTCAAAAACATACAACCAATCAAGTGATTTTTCAAACCATAAATCATAATTGAAGTCTTCACAGATACAAAGAATCAACCATTATTTTTTTTTATTCCATTAAAACTGTGTTTTAAATATCGATGAAAACAACATGAATATCTAGCTGCCAACACTAAATCGAGAACTAGAAGAAGAAGTCTACATTGAACAACCAAAAGGGTTTCTACTATCATAAAAGGAATATTATGTTTGTAGATTAAAGAAGACAATATATGGACTCAAACAAGCCCCCAAAGCATGGTATTCAAGATTGGACAGGTATCTACAACAACAAGGGTTCATGAAAGGAAATGCAGACAACAATCTCTACATAAAGGTAAATAGAGATACTATATTGATAATTGAAGTTTATGTTGATGACATTATTTTTGGAAGTGATGATGACAGGGTGAGTAAAACATTTTCTAAGTACATGCATAATGAATTTGAAATGTCATTACCTGGTGAGTTGTCTTTCTTTTTGGGACTTTGCATATGTTAGCAAGATACATGTATTTTCATCTCCCAGACCAAATATATCAAAGAAATGATAAATAAGTTTGGAATGGTAGATTGCATGTCCATAAGTACTCCCATGCAAACCAGTTGCAAATTGAGCAAAGATGATATATCCAAGGATGCAGATCATAGAATCTATATATCAATGACTGGAAGTTTACTCTATGTGACAACATCGAGACCGGATGTGATGCAAGCAGTTGGAAAGGAGGAAAGATTTAAAGAAACATCGAAGGAAACACATGTTATGGAAGTAAAGAGAATATTCAGATATCTCAAAGGAATATAAGACTATGGATTATGGTATACAAAAGGGAATGATATATCTCTAGTTGCATACACAAATGTGGATTGGGCAGGAGGTGTTGATGATAGAAAAAAGTACAAGTGGAACAACCTTCTACTTGGGCGATTTTATGGTATAATGGTTAAGCAATAAACAATCTTCAGTATTATTGTCCACATCAGAAGTAGAGTATATTGCAACAACAACATGTTGTAGACATGTTCTCTGGATGAAGCGAACTTTGTAGGGAATACTGGTGGAATATGTCGAGCCTATTCCAATATTCTATGATAATACCAGTGCTATAAGTATCTCTAAGAATCTGGTGATGCATTCCAGGATGAAACACATTCTGATCAAATTTCACTTTCTACGTGAATAGGTTACATAGAATAAAATCAAGGTAGAGTATGTTGGGACAAAAGAATACGTTGTAGATATCTTCACCAAACCTCCCTTGAGGGATATTTTTGAGTATCTTCGATAGAAACTTGGAGTAGTTTCATCCCCAAAATGATCTACATGGGAGTTATCATAGTAAGACAGGGGGAGAGAAGTAGTAATCATGAAACACTTTAATGTTTTTTGATTTCTTTTTATCAGAGAGTTACATGAGGAAGCACCATGAAGAGAAACATTAGTAGAGATCTAAGGTCATCCTTTTCCATTGATGTCAAAGGGCGAGGAAAAAATAGAGGCATGGAGAGGAAAAGAAGAGGCATGAAGACAGGGGGAGCCAACATGAGCATGAGAAGTGTTGTGTCTAATTTTTTCCATCAATGCCAAAGGGGGAGATTGTTGAAATATTAATTAATTGTCAAAAGATTAATTGTTAAAAGGTTAATTAATTGTCGAAAGTTTAATTGTTTGAATATTAATTATCATTGAATTGTTGAAAGATTGGTTGTCATTGATTTCAAATATTGAACAAGAAGTTAACAAGTTGCATGTCAAGGTAAAGTAGATGTAAACATTGGTTAACAATCTACATGTCAAAGTAAATGAAACATACATTAAAAAGTTGCATGTGAGTTGCATGTCATCATGAGTTTCATGATAGTTTCATGTCATCATGAGATCCTCATTAAAACATAGAGAAGAGTCAATTGGAAAATCACTTCTGAGTATACAGGTTGGAGATCTAAGGCAACGAGACGAAGGCAAATAAGTCCAGTGAAGTACAAAGTTTGCAGAAACCGAGTGTACCAAGAAGAATTTACAGACATATTTTTTGAGAAAATATGCAACTTTCAGGAGGAAAAGTGTGTACATCCACGAGCTGCAGTGAGGAAAAGCATGGATACCCATGAGAAGAAAGTCTATAGGGTCGCGGACCTGTGAGAAAAAATTGTTGAAGATCAGGGATCTAAAACTCAAGTCAAGTACAGGTTGAAGGTATGTCTTCCTGTGTATGTTAGGGTGTGTATTTTGAAGAAATTAGGAACAAATATGTCTTAGTGATTCATAAGCATTTGATTTAGAGAATACACTTGTGGATATTGGTATGAGGTATGTCTGGTTGCAGTATTGATGAGATATAAAAAACAATAGCAACAACAAAAGTATCAGAAACAACAACAAAAACAAGTTATAATTTACAATGATAGAGGTAGTGACAGATTGGTCGAAATTTATATTTCAGGGCGGTTGGACAGGGCAAGGAAAGGGGGTTTTAGCCTCCTTCCGGTTGGAGCCGGTAAATTAGGGAGTTGGAGATTCCTTCAGTTTGCAGCCTGTAAATAGGGGGTTGGATCCTCCTTCCAGTTGTACTTGGAGAAATAGGAAGTTGGTGTTGCCAATGGATGTACTCTTTGATAAATAAGAAAATCATTTCGCAGTTTTTTCTCGCATTGGGTTTCCATATAAAATTCTTGTGTACTGTGTTTATGTGATGTCTATGCATTGAATTATGGTATTGATGATATATTGAATGCTCATGATATTTATTGGAGGTTTTATATTGTGATTAAAAGTACTAATTATTCTCATACTCATTCACTTCCCCTCTCAGTATTCCAACAATTAGTATCATAGCACGTCCTTTAGGAAGCAATCTAACCACCGAAAGGAGATCATGGAATACGCTAAGATTGGAGCACTCGTTTTTTATGGTTAGAACTATACATTTTGGAATAAAAGGATGAAAACCTTTTTACATGTAGATGTATTTGATGTTTGGAAATCAGTAGTAGATGGGTATATAAAACCAACCACTCCCCCAACCGACAAAGATGGAAAGAAACTCAGCGAAAAAAACTCAAAGGCTAAAGGTATTATTCTTAGAATTTTAGTTGATTCAATATTTTTCAAGTTTATGCATGGTCATAGTTCAAAGGATATTTGGGATAAAATCCAAATTATTTATGAAGGATATTCCAAGGTTAAGGGAGATAAGCTTCAAATTTCTAGATCTAATATTGAACAATTGAAGATGAAGGAAGATGAAGTCATTGCAACCTACCTTCTGCAAGTTGATGAAATAGTTAACACTATTAAATAGTCAATGACTTAGTGTTTTTTCAAAATTTATTGAGGTCTCTTCCTATGATATTTGATCCTAAAATATCAACCCTAGAAGAAAGAGAAGATCTCGATACATTGAGCATGGACGAGCTACATGGAATATTTACATCCTATGAAATGAGAACAATATTTACATCCTATGAAATGAGAACAAAACAGGAGAACCCAATCACAAAGGAAACAAATTTCAAGGCATACAAGAAGAAAAATAAGAAGTACAAGCAAAAGTCAAAACTAATTTGCAGTTGTAGAGATGATTCAGATGAAGATGAAGAGATGGATAACTTTGTCAGGAAACTAAAGAAAGGAACCAACAAGTATAAATGTATGATTCCATTGAAATGTTTTAATTGTGGCGATATTGGTCATTTTTATTCTAAATTTCCAAATAAGAATAAATATAGTGATGAATAAGAAGATTCTAAAATGGAAAAGAAATATCAAAACATAAAAAAGAGAAGAAACAAAAGGAAATTCTTCAAGAAACGTTTCTACTCAGAGGAGGGCAGTTCCTCATCAGATGAGGAGGATAATGACAGTGACCGTGATTCAAAAATAGAAATCTTCATGGAAATAGAAGATGATTTTGAATAAGAAGGTGAAGTCGATCTCAGAGCAGATCTAATCAGTGCATTAGAAGAACTTAGGAAAGAAAGAAAGAAAAAAGAGTCACTCAAAGCGGAGTTAAAAATGAAAGAGGGATCTCAGAATTCCAAATATGAAGAGCTAGAGAAGATGATCACCAAAATAAAAATTAAAATAGAAGAAGATAGAAGAATTGAGGAAATACTTAGAAGCCAGTTAGAAGAAAAGGAGAAAACGATTGGAAACTTGGAAGAAGAAAGAGTCCAATTAAGGAAATATATTTAGAAGAAAGATATGGAATAAAAGAGCACCAAAATATTGGATCAAATAATAAAAAATTAGAGACCATCCGATGAAATATCCATACTAGGATACAATAAAGTATAGAATGAGAAAGGATCGAGATCCAAGGAAACATAACAGGAAGCAGGAAAAAGAAACTATGCAGAGATTGTCAAAGATTATGTCAAGAAGGAAGAATGCAAGCCCGCAAAGAACATTCCAGAAATAAAGAAGAATCAAGAAGAAGAATTCTAAAGGAATAGATTTTGAAGAAACTTTTACCCCAGTTGTCAGAATGGAAGCAGTCAGATTGATCTTGGCTTATGCATATTTGAATAAAATCAAAGTATGTCATATGGATGTAAAATCAGGCTTTTGAAATGGAGAACTAGAAGAAGAAGTCTACATGAAACAACCAGAAGGGTTTCTACTATCAAAAAAAGAACATTATGTTTGCAGATTGAAGAAGGGATTTTATGGACTCAAACAAGCCCCAAGAGCATGGTATTCAAGATTGGATAGGTATCTGTATCAACAAGGGTCCAGGAAAGGAAATGCAAACAACAATCTCTACATAAAGGTAAATCAAGATAGTATATTGATAATTGAAGTTTATGTTGATGACATTATTTTTGGAAGTGATGATGATAGGATGAGTCAAAAATTTGATAAAGACATGCATAATGAATTTGAAATGTCATTACTTGGCGATTTGTCTTTCTTTTTAGGATTCCACAGATGTGAGCAAGATACATGAATTTTCATCTCCCAAACCAAGTATACCAAAGAAATGATAAATACGTTTGTAATGGTATATTGCAAGCCCGTAAGTACTCCCATGCATACCATTTGCAAATTGAGAAAATATTATATATCCAAGGATGCATATCAAAGAATCTACAGATCGATGATTGACAATTTACTGTATGTGACAACATCAAGACCAGATGTGATGCAAGAAGATGGACAGAGTGGAAATATTTCAAGCAACACCGAAGGAAACACATGTTATGATAGTAAAGAGAATATTCAGATATCTAAAAGGAACAAATGACTATGGATTATGGTATCCAAAAGGGAATGATATATCTCTAGTTGCATACATAGATGCAGATTAGGCAGAAAGTGTTGATGATAGAAGAAGTACAAGTGGAGCATCCTTCTACTTGGGTGATTGTATGGTATCATGGTTGAGAAAGAAACAATCTTCAGTATTGTTGTTCATAGTAGAAGCATAATATATTGTAGCAGGAACATGTTGTACATATGTTCTATGGATGAAGAAAAATTTGCAGGACATACAGGTGGAATATGATGAGCCTTTTCCGATATTGTGTGATAATACCAGTGTTATAAGTATCTCTAAGAATCCAGTGTTGCATTTCAAGATGAAACAAATTCTGATCAAGTTTCACTTTCTACGGGAACATGTTACAGAGAATAACATCAAGGTAGAGTATGCCGGGACAAAATAAAATATTGTATATATCTTCACCAAACCTCTTCTGAGAGAGACTTTTGAGTATATTCGACATAAACTTGGAGTATTTTATCCCCACAATTATCTACATGGAAGTTATCACAGTAAGACAGGGGGAGATCAACAGTAATCATGAAAGACTTGAATGCTTTTTGTATGTTTTTTTATCAGAGAGTTACACAAGGAAGCACCATGAAGAGAAACATCAGTAGAGATCAGAGGTCATCCTTAGACATTGATGTCAAAGGGGGAGAGAAAAATAGAGGCATGTAAAGGAAGCGAAGAGGCATGAAGAAAAGGGGAGAAAGTGTGAGCATGAGAAGTGTTATGTATAGGTGTTTCCCTCAATGCCAAAGGGGGAGATTGTTGAAATATTAATTAATTGTCAAAAGATTAATTGTTGAAATATTAATTAATTGTCAAAAGTTTAATTGTTTGAAGATTATTGTCATTGAATTGTTGAAATATTGGTTGTCATTGATGTCAACTCTTGAATAGGAAGTTAATAGGTTGCATGTCAAGGTAAAGTAGTTGTATACATTGGTTAACAACTACATGTTTTTTTTTTTTAAGTAAAAAGGTGGTGCCTGTTATATCAACATAATCAAAGTACAAAACTGTGTGAGATGCCCGCTGTCCCGCCTAAGAAGGAAACCGAGACAGCTAGGCATCCATGTCCAAATATCACATTGTGTTCTAGTTGACAAAATTTAGCAAAGTTTTCCAGAGCGATGTCCTGCCCAAAGGAAACCAGGACTTATGGTCGCCAGCATGAAGCTGATTATTCTATCTATTACTAAGACATCTTGATAACTATCTAGCATAAAGCTGAAAATATAGCAATAACACCAAAACATGTATGAACCTCGAAGCCGAGCTTCTTGTACTATATCTCCAAGTGCCTCCATCGAGCCAGGAAGGAGTAGGGGCGCGCACAGGTTGGGCATTGTTTCTTGGGTGAAGCTCTGGAATGTGCAGCGAAAAACATGTTGAGCCGTTGTTCCATGCGGTCTAGGCGGAATGTTTGGTCGTTCAGCTTGTCTCTGATTTCGAAAATAAGGTCGAGGTATCCCTAGTCCTCTGCTGAAGGCTGCTCCCACCGGTGGCTTTCCCTGGGCTCCTCATTGATGGCCTCATCTACTGCTTTTGCACTGTACTGATGGTGCTCTTGCTCTACCTCTGTGGTTTCCGTGGTGGGCTCGGGGGGAGCCTCCTCGACCACATAGCAAGGGGATTAAGGCTGTTCTGGGATAGAAGTGGAGGGGCCGGGCTCATTACTAGCTGGTTGTCGAGTGCTGTGCGAGCCAAGGCTCGAGCTCAGGTTCCAGTTACTCAATGCCATGAACAGGGTGTGCCCGGAGTGGCTTGGCAGGTTTTCTTGCAGGCTGACCGCTTCCCCGTGCTCCTTAGGAGGCAGATGTGATCTGGTCCTCCTTCGCCTAGCTACGATTTCCATTGCCTTCTCAAAATCCTTCTTTCGTTTGCGTCTGGACTCCGCTGCATACCAGGCCGCACCTCATCGCGGTTTCCCTCGAATACGAGGCATGGCGAGGTCCCTATGGAAGATTCGAATGCTGCCTGTATTTATCAAATTGCCTCTGAGGAGCGTGGTTACTGATTGCTATTGCTATGCAAGGGAGACTGGAGGGAGGCTACCTCTGCTCGGATGCGGCTAAGAGATAGAGGTCTTCCAGACCAAATTGCTATTAGGTGCTGCAACTTGGACTATGAGCGTTATAAACACCATAATTGACATATCCAGGGCATTAATCAGCTTCATTAATCTCTGCTTGTTAGTGCTCTGCTGGTGAGTACCTTCCACTTGCGCGAGGGGCCTCTTCGAAATGCATCGCCTGCTGCGAGTCATGTGGGTTAAATGTGCGAGGCAAGGCGAGCTGGTGGATGCATTAACGCAGCGTCCTGGCTCTGCCTACGTGGCTCTATCACGGCCCTTAACACCCCATCCGGGGAGTAGAGATCCCTGTTGGCTAAGGCTTGACAACAAGTGAGGAGCTCGGTAACTGGTGAGCCCTGCCTTTCCCATCATAAGTGTTCCTTCCCCTACTCCACTGCCTCGTTTGCTAGTCGATCAACCACTCTATTCGCCTCTCGTCTTATGTGGGAAGTAATGATGGTGAGGTGCGGCTGTAGGTGATGCCTGAAGTCTACTATTTGTCCATGTAGTCGCCAGCTTGGAGAGATTTTTTCAGGGTCACATCCATGGAGGATTCTGTTGATTAATCTTATGATGATTTGGGAGTCCCCTTCCAGGATTATCCTTTGATGGCCTTTGTCAATGGCTGTTTGTAGTCCTCGCAGGAGTCCTGTAAGCTCAGCCACATTGTTGGTTGTGTCCCCTATATATCCTGCTTCCAGATTTAGGATTGCTCCGCCT
>JZKD02S1700802.1:560348-574031 GCA_000966675.3 Picea glauca | reverse complement strand
GAAACAAAGGGAGAAGAAAGTTGGGATCGTCAGATGCAATTGTCGAATCTGACGCACCCACACACATGCAACGAATATAACACATACCAAACATTATCCCACTTGTTGTTTTCTTTGCATACAAGTGTTCACATGATTACATAGTCGACAATCCAAGGAGACAATGCCCATTGTTACTCTATACCAGGAGAACTTCTCTGTTCTCACATACTTTGTCAATGAATCTACAACATTCTTCAAAGTGTCAACATGTTCCAGCAACACCTTCTTTTCTTCAACCATGTCTCTCACACAACAATACAAACATCAATATCCTTTGTCTTCGAATGATAAGCAAGGTTATTTTCCAGGAATATTGCACTCTGACTGTCACAATCTAATATTACTACTTGTTGTACCAACCCAATACCTGAACACAATCTCTGTAACCATATTGCTTCCTTTCCTGCATGAGTGGCTACCATGTATTCAATTTATGTAATTGAGAGTGCCTCTACAGCTTGCCTTTTTCTCATCCGACGAATTTCTTCTCCAAATAGGTTAAACACGTACCCATTTGCAGATCTTCTGTGATCCAGATCTCCATCCCAGTTTGCATCAACAAACCCATGTATGTTCAACACTCTATCCAATCCTGGTCTTCCTTGGTAGCACAATCCATAAATGGTAGTGACACACAAATACCTGAAGACCCTCTTTACTGCTATCCAATGCTCCTTCCCTTGTTTTGACATATACCTTCTCAAAACTCCCACTGCAATTGAAATGTCTGGTCTAGTACATACCATTGCATATATCAAACTGCCAATTGCACTGGCATACAAAACATGGGACATGTCCTCTTCTTCTTCCTGTGTCTTGGGACATTGATCTACTGATAAATTTACACCTATAGGAATAGGAACCTTGACCTATTTACTTCCATGCATATTAAACATCTGCAATATCGTCTCAACATATTTTCTCTAATTCAACTAGATTTTCTTGTTTGCATGATCTCTTTTAATCTCCATTCCGAGAATGAAGTTAGAAACACTGAGACCCTTCATTTCAAATTTGGAGGATAGCTGTGATTTCACCTCCTTTGTAACATCCATGTTCTTTCATACCAACAACATGTCATCAAAATACAACACTACATAAATGAAGTGATTATGAGCCTGCTTGGAATACACACAGTGATCAACCCTGCTTCTCACAAATCCCATTCCAAGGATGTATGTGTCAAAATTTTGGTACCACATCCTAGGTGATTGCTTCAGACCATATAGTGACTTCTTTAGCTTACAGACCAACTCTTTCTTTCTCTTCACTACAAAGCCTTATGGATGCTTCATGTAGATTTCTTCTTCCAGATCCCCATGTAGGAATGTTGTCTCCACATCCATCTGTTCCACTTCAAGATCAAAAGAAACAACAATAGATAAAATAAATCTAATAGAAGTTAACTTGGAAAAAAGAGAAAAAATCTCACCAAAGTCAATTCCCTCTACCTGGGAATAACCTTTTGCTACTAACCGAGCTTTGTATTTCTCCACTTTTCCTTCTGCATTAAACTTCTTAAACAACCATTTCCTACAAACATATTTTCTTCCAGCTGGTAACTCAACTAGATCACATGCCTCATTCTTATCCAAGGCATCCATTTCTTCAACCATGGTATTCTTCCAGAGTTTACTATCCTATGAATTCACTGGTTCCCTGAAAGTTATGGGATCATCATCAGTAATAGATAAAGAAAAATTAGAAGTAAAATCAGGTGGACTATACCTTTTTGGTTTTCTTCTTTCCCTCACTGTTCTCCTCAATACTGGGGTATGAGGCTCTTCTTTTTCTACTTCATCTTCTTTAGTTGATTCATATTTTTCATCATCTAACTCAAACTCTATTTTCTCAGGTTCTTCTTTCCTTGGTAGGAATTATTGTTTGGGAACATCTTTCACCTCTCTAAAAACAACATCGCGACTGTAAACAATCTTCTTAGTTTATGGGTTCCAAAGCTTATAATCTTTTACACCATATTTATAACCAATAAAGATACACTTTTCAACTATATTATCCAACTTACTCATATTTTTCTTTGAAACATGTACACAAGCATCAAAACCAAACACTCTGAGATGTTCAAGAGAGGGTTTCTTACCGGTCCATACCTCGTGTGGAGTTTAATCATCCAGAACTGATGAGGGTTATCGATTGACCAGGTAACATGTTGTAGCCATTGCCTCTACCCATAATTCATGTCCTAACTCGGCACCACTAAGCATGCTCCTTTATTTTTCCATTAGTGTCATTTTCATTGTTTCCGCAACTCCATTCTGCTGAGGTGTGTATTTAACAGTCTTCTTCCTTGCTATACCACGTTTCTTATAGAATTATTCAAATTCATTTCCGCATAATTCTCCACCATTATCTGTCCTCAATACCTTTATTTTCTTCTCTGTCTAATTTTCTACCAGAGACTTAAACTCTTTAAATTTATCAAATACCTCATATTTCTTTCTAAGAAAATAAATCCATGTGTTCCTTGAGAAATCATCTATGAATGAAACACAATACACATATTTGCCTAGTGATGGAACATGCATAGGTCCAAACACATCACTGTGTATCAACTCTAAGATCCCCTTTGCTCTTGTATCACCAAATGGGATTCTTACTCGATTATGTTTACCATATATGCAATGTTCACAAAAATCAAAATCTAGAGTTAAATTAGACATACCTTCAACCATACCTTTACCATGTAGTGTTTGAAGTCCCTTTTCTCCAATATTCCCTAGTCTTTGATGCCACAACATGGTCTTCTTTCCAGGGACAATATTGGTCTTATCTTCTTTATTTCTCTTCTCAGGGACAACATAACTGTTTCACCCATTAGTATAAGTGCTTCCCAAAAACTTGTACATATTTCCACACCAAACTCCCCTCATCAAAACCATTGCTCCTTGTACCATTTTGCATGTTCCCTTTCCCAATACAGTATCCACACCTGCATCATCCAACTTGCTTATAGATATTAGGCTCCTGGCTAGTTTTGGAATGTGAAGAACCCCAGGGAGATTTCTAATTCTTCCATATTTTAGAAACAACTTAACCCTTCCACGTCCCATGATTTTGGTTGTTGAGTCATCTCCTAGGAATACATCACCACCATCGTATTTTTCATATTCACAGAACCACTCCCTGTGAGGAGTCATATGATATGACGCACCTGTGTCAATCAACCATACAACACGGTCTGCATGTGTACATGTAGATGAAAAGAAAACATCACCTCGTTCTTAAGTGGAGGTTTTTGCCTCTGTGGAAGGCGCATTAGCAAATCCTGTTGGTTTATCAACCTTCTTATACTTGCAATCTTTCTTATAATGCCCTACTTTACCACACTTCCAACATTTTCTCAAATATTCTCCTAGAGACTTAGATATACCTTTAGATTTATATCTCCCCCCCAAATAATTACCAAGATTATTGTCTTGGGTATGACCTCTTACAAATAAAGCATCTGTGCTATGAAAATCCATGCTTTTCTACCTCATCTCTTCAGATAACAAGGATGAAACTACATCCTCATACTTCAATGTAGATTGAGTGGTACTACCAAATGATACAACCAGATTATCCCAAGAGTATGGAAAATAACATAACAAAGTAATACACTTATCTTCTTATGCAATCATAATATTAATAGAGCCAAGTTGACTTACCAGAGTATTGAAGGCATTTAGATGTTCTGTCACAGAATATCCATATTCCATCCTAAGATGATACAACTTCTTTCGAAGAAACAACTTTTTTACCAGGGACTTTGATTGATACAAATTCCATAACTTATCCCATAGTTACTTGGATGTAGATTCTCCCAAGACATTCAACAACACCAAATCTTTGAGGCAGAGTCAAATTGTACTCCTTTCTCTTCTATCCAACTTCTCCTAATCTTCCTTCGACATGCCAGTAGGTCATGTACTAGTAGTTTGTGTACCAGAAGATTGTGTACCGATAGACTATGTGCTAGTAGAATGCGTACCATTAGGTTGTGTACTAGGATCCACATCGATCCACTGTTCTATGTCTACAAGAAGGTCCTCCATCTTGAGCTTCCATAGCTCAAAGTTTTTACCGTTGAAGTTATCTATCTCGATTCTAGAAGAGCTTGCCATTCCTCTTTCTACACTCAAATAACCACTACAAAATATCCCACTAAACCCATGTTTATCATAGACCCAATATAAACTTGATCTATCAAGACCCCTCTGAACCCTCAGGAACAAAGGAGTCCACCTGGAGCCAACACTGCATCTGATACCACATGTAAGTTTTAAACCTATGAAGTAAAGCAATGCATACAGAGTGTTAATAAAAACAAAAATTAATCGATGTCTCATACACACAGTACACAAAGATTTACGTTGGAAACCCTTAACCAGGAGGAAATTAGCCTTCCTTGGTGCCACACCTTTCAACTCTTCATTGTATTAATTTCACCATTCACAATTATACAATATATACAATATTTTTGGTATTCCGTAGCTACCAAAAACCTAATCATTTAATCCGGGATTAATTTAGAAAACTCCTAAAAATATCAAAATCCAAACTACCCAAAAAAAACAAAATTTGGGGCACTGCGCCAAACCCCAATGGCTCCGGGATACGACTTGGATCTGAACACTACACATAACTAGGGGGGGGGGGACCTTGGGACACCCCTAGGAAAGTTCCCGATGCACATGACACTAAGGGAAAAGCAAGTTGGGATCATCATATGCAGTTGTCGAATCTGACACACCCACACACACACATGCAAAGAATATAACACATACCCAACAATGGCCAACTCCATTTAAATCCTGAATTAGGGTCACTCACTAAGATTCCATCATTACCATAGATTAAAATTATGATGGAAATGAAAAGTGGGGTAGAATATATGTTTCTTTCCAATGGCTATGGGAGACTTATGACATTAGTATAGAGTCATTGCAATGGGTACGAGACAACATAATAGTAGTATATTAGATTGATCTTTCTGCAACTTGTAAATTAGTTGTTGTTTGCCTTTTTAAATCCATTATCGCTCCTAAACATAATAAAATATTTTTTATTCCTGAAACAAGAATAAAAAAATTTCCCTTTTATGGGAGACTATGCGAATACAAATGATGTCGGGATTCTTATGTTCCATAATTCGTAATTCAAAATTACATGTTTGTCCATAATTTTCTCATATAATTTTTTTATTAAACAATAACCAACACAATTGGATATACACTTCTTACAAAATAATTGTTAGAGTTCATTAATACCATACTAATGCACTCATACAAAATATATGATCTTTACAATAATGTCAACCCATAACTAAATCCACACATAATATAACACAAAACAACCACTCATACAAAAATTCCAATCGAAATTTGATTCTTCGTCCTCCCCTTCATATTCATCTTCAATGTAGCATATCCGCTACTAACCCAACAAAAAATTCCTTATTCTCATTAACCTAAATGAATGCAGAATGATAAAACTGGACACACATCTAACAAGAATTTATGAAAACATGGATGCAACCAATTAAGCATGCACACATAGAAGCATATAAATACTAAAAATTCAGACTAAAATACACATCAATTAAGCTCACCATTTAACATAAATAAACATAGTGAATAAGAGTACTTATATTATTAACAAACACACAACCAACTACAAAGGATGGACATTCCACTCAACCATAAACTTGCGGATCCAATTCTCAATAGAAAGTCACCCTCAATCTAGGGATATGAATCCACAAGAGGAAGGTGGTTCCTAAGGATGGTTATTTACCCCTCACAACAAGACAATTTATACATCCATTCCAATCCACCAACTCTCTTTCCCCTCAGCCTACACAAACCAAGCAATGTGATCTCATTCTCTGCCACACAGTCCCTCAGGTTATCCCACTTCCCTCTAGGGTTCCAACATAGGTTTACTAGGAAATATCTCTATTGGAGACTCTAGGAATATACAACTACACCAATAATTCTCACAATAACTCATTTTCTCATTCAACAAATTTCATGCACACAATCTTAATCACATGCCTACAACCTAATTCTCCATAAATTTAAGCTGCAACAAGTTATATTACATTCCCACTATGGTTGCCTTCAAACTCCAACACCAAAAACTCTCTTTCTCTCCCTTTCCCCAAGATGTAAAAAAATCATCCTCTTCCCATTCTAATTTCCTTTTACCAATGCAGGTTGACTCTCAAATTTCCCAATGTTTATTTTACTCATCCCTATGCTATCAATAACTATGTGAGGTGACTTTTCCCACCAACTCCTCACATTTATTCAATAATTGGAATTTGAAACACTCAAAAAGGAAAAAATAGAAGGTTCATACAAAAATAATTGAGAAAGGTGGCTTGAGATTAATAGGGATGTATAATTAAACCCCTTGGACCCCCTCCCTTGTGGAAACTTTTATGCATGACTCTGTGCATGTCCGTCTATAGCCAGTGATGTATTTTATTTTATTATTTTCGATATACAATGTTTACATATTGCGTCATATGGCCTGCCATACATTGTATTTAAAATGTATATCACTAATTTGGGGATTAAAAATGGGGATGTTACATTCCCCTCCACCTACAATTTTTACCTTCCTCGATACAATTTACCATCTTAGTGTACATGTTCATACATACAAAATTTGACATTACAATACTCAATACCTTCTCAATTTAATGACTCATGCAACAATTCCAACAAGCAATCTCTCAGTCCCGTCAAATTGCATAACACAAGGAAGTGTACCCCCTTATCTACATCATATTCCATCAATTTATCCCACTTCCCTTCTAGGGATGTATCACAGGTCATACATGAAGTCTTAGAGTTCTGGCTCCAGGAACTCCAACTACCAAAATGGATTCTTTGTATACTTATATACAAAGTTACATTCAATTTTTTTCAAAATTTGCAAAACTTTACAGGTACTCCTCCCTCATGGTCTCCTTGTGCTCCGCCGTGGTTTCTTTAGTATCATAGGAGGTCCATTGGACCTTTACTTGGCCGATGGATTTTTTCCTGCTCACTTTGACTTTCTATTCTAGGATGTTGTTGGCCCTTGGTTATGGAAGGAAGCAAAGATCGAGGAAGAAAAGGTCAAACGCGAACTGCGCGGGAGACACAGTGACTGTCACTGGGTCGAAGTAAGCAAAAGAGAAGAAAACATGGAGAGAAGTATGGAAAAGCAAGATGTTGAATGAGGAGATCAGGGATGACAGATCAACAAGAGAAAATAATCGTAGACAACTCAACAAGCAGAGAAAGCCACCATTGGATGCTTTGGAGCACTGCGCGAGAAGGGAGGAAAGATAGTCTGGTGAAACCTTGAAAAGGTGGGTCAAGTTGACCTAGGGTTTTAGACACCTAGGGTTTTGGGTAATTAGGGTTTTGAAAACTAGGTTTCGACCTAAGGCTGTCAGTGAGGGACTATAATGTATAAATAGAGGTTGAGAGGACCTAGGTCGGGTCGGTACTAGTGTTGGGTATTGATATTGATTTTTGTTGGTTGAGAGATTATCGTATTGTGAGAGAGAGGAGTGCTAAGAGTGAGAGCCTTATGGTTTTGTAAGATCTTCAGCTGGGTGTGAAGATCAAGTCTTGTAGCTGGGTGCGCAGGAAGGTGGGAGACAGAGAGAAGAAGAGAGAAGATTTGCTGACTAAGAGCGCATATCAGAACTGTAAGCTTTATCTTAATATATCATAAGCACAACTATCTGGACGTAGCCCTAAAGAGAGGGTGAACCATGTATATTTTGTGTTGTATGTGTGATTGATGTCTAGATCTCTGTCATTGTTATACTTTTATTTGCATTATTGTGTTAGATCATATGTATAGCTGTGTAGAGTAGATCTAGCTAATAAGAGTTATATGAAGGCTACATTATTGGTGTATTAGTTCCACTTGATATTCCCCTAGTTGTAGACATCTCTGTCTTGAAACCCCCCACTTAGCTGCTTCGGGTGAGACTACATCTGCTTCATAGGTGTTGCCAAAAGGGCTAGTAGCTAGGGCTTGTTGGTGTGCTCTTGGAGTGAACCTTGGGTCTGCCCCTCTGCCAACAAATGGTTCCATTTTTGGGACATGAATCTTTTTAAGGGAATGTCAAGGTGGTTCCCATCAAAGGCCGAGATTCAAAAGTGGATAGAGGATCGAGAGAGGGACTTCGCGGAAGCCCAGAACAAGAACCCTAAATTGAGTACTGAAGATTGGCTACAAATATACATTTTCATCGACATTCATGAGATCTTCTTTGTGGGAATCCACCAGGAGTTGTTTGAATGGTTGGCTAGGTTAGCCGATACCCAGTTCAATATTAGATCTAGACCTTCTGTGGTTTGGATGACGACGCTGATCCAGAAGTTCAAGAGAGTTGACAACGCTGTATCCAGAGCAGTAGATCATTGGTTTGATAGTACTGTTGGAGGGTATATCACCAAGTTTGCTGTTGACAAAAAAAAATTGTATAGCCAAGCTGAGAGATACTTTTTGAAAGGACCTAGAGGAAAATTTTTACACTTTCTGAAGCTGAGAATCAAGATGCTCTTGCATGAAAACCACATCTTGAAGATACAGTAGATTGGTCAGACCTGAAAAGGCTAATGTTCAATATCTCAGATAGCGATAGCGACATAGAAGCAGAACATACGCGCAGTGGGAAAGTATTTCGAGGGGTTCACCTTGAGAACTTGTTTAAGCAAAACTACAGAGAAGAGGGTTTCTACAGTGGATAAGAGGTAGATATAATCGATGAAGAACACTCAGAGCCCACTAGAACAGAAGAAGGGGAAGCTGAATAACTTCACCAAAGCGAGCCAGAAACCTCAGGAACTGCGTGGACTACTGAAGTAAGTAACATTAATCTTCCTATTGTCTCAACAGTACTTAGCAGTTAGAATAGTCAGAACCACCAAAATCCTCGGAGCATTGTTACTGGTAGCTTAGCATCTACTCAGACAAGAAGCCTAGTCAGCTCTATGGAAGATGAAATGAGGCTCCCTATATTTAGAGGAGATGGATTTGAAGATCTAGATCAACATTGGTTTCTATGTGAAGCCGTATGGAATATTAAAAGTATCACTGACGAAGCCATCAAGAGAACCCAGTTCAACACTATGCTATGGGACCACGCATTGAGCTGGTACATGAAACTTGTCCAAGGACTGGTGCATCCTAAGCCATTGAACAAGATCAAGAATGCACTGATTGCAAAGTTTAAGAAACCTAAGTTGGAGTCACAATGTATTACAGAGATAAAAGTGATCAAACAAAAGGTAGCAGAACCTGTTTGGGAGTTCGACTAGAGATTCAAGACCCTGAAAAGCCGATTAACTTTTCTGATCCTCGATGAACAGAACAAAGAATGGTTCATCGCTGCACTGTTACCACACATCAGAGTCCCTCTGATGCAACAGAATATTGCATCACAGGCAGAAGCTTTGGAAATCTCCATGAAGCTTGAATCAACACCTATGGGAGAATCTAGCTCAGACATGAGACAAATCTTGAGCCAGCTGACTAGTTTGTCTCTGTAGGTCAAGGATATGAAGAATGACAAGGGGAAGGACAAAAGGGAAGATGTCTGGTGTGTGAGATGCAGATCAAAAGGTCATGATAAGGAACCCTGCCCCTTATTCCATGAGTATTTAGCCTCATGAACGCCGAGCCCCTTGAAGCAATTTAACCTGCCCTGTGTGATGTGTGCAGAAATAGGCATTGCCTAGGTGAGTGCTATTAGGGCACAATGATCGAGATTGTAGAGCTTATGATCTCATGCATGAGAGGTCGAGAGATATATACAAGATTCAAGGTGAATTACAACAGGAAGGAAATACTCCGTAGTACAACTCTCCAGGGAGAGGAAACTTCACTCCTCGTGGTGGATACAGAGGATGAGGACGAGGAGGAGGTATGGGCTAAGGCTGAGGAAAAATAATCTGTTATAAGTGTGTGCAGATAGGACACTTAGCAAGTGATTGTCAGAATCCTTGCATAACCTGTAGTTATTGTAACTCTTTTGAGCATGTCATAGAAGAATGCCATGTGCTACTGGCTAAGCTTCAAGAAAGACGAGGACCCCAACAGAACCCACAAGTACAACTGATATATGTTGAACCTCGCAGAATCGATCCTAGAGTCACTGTCATTACTCGAGGAGGCACTGCTACAGGAGAGGATAGAACAACCCAAAGAAGGATCGTAGAAGAGTCAGGTATCATGAAAGATGAGGAGAAGACTCAGGATTTTGATGCAAAGAAAGAAAGACGAATCTTTGAGGAAGAAAGATAGGAGTTCAATAGGAACAAAGCATCCTCATATAGAACACAACTAGAAGTAAAAGAGTATGGAATGCCTTAGGCATTTGATCAATCAACTGTGCATAAAGAAGGAAAAGAAGAAAGTATGCTCATCGATTTTTTGTACACTTGTCTTAAATTAATTTAGGATGAGAAAGTTGTACAAGAGTTACATAACCTAATCAGGCAGTATGAGCTAGGAAATGTAGACCCCTTGCTGAACAGGGAAATACACTAGATTGGTAAGAAGAGAAGAACGAACAAAGAATTACATTTGAATGCTCAAATAGGAGAGTATGATATAGACTATGTGGTCCTTGACTTAGGGTCGTAGGTCAACATCATGACGAAGAAAATTTGGGCACTAATGGGAAAACCCAAGATGATGTACTCCCCTATCAGGCTTCACATGGCTAATCAAAAAGCTATCAGCCCATTTGGACAATTGGAGCATGTCCCCATGGACATCGACAGATTTAGAACCTTTGCAGAATTTGAGGTAATTGAAATTTTTGATGATAGCTGCCCTTACCCTGCATTACTAGGAATTGATTGGGCCTTCAACAATTCTACTGTGGTCGATTTAAAGAAAAGACACATGAAATTTGAAGATTTCCTTAGGTTAATTGCACCCTTAGATCCAGATGAAAGTCTGTGGTATACAGAGCCCATCATAGAAGAAGACTACGCATATGAGCTGGAAAACATTTATAAATTAACAACTAGACAATAGGTTTATATCAACCCTACTGCCAATGGGAATCTAAGATGGCGAAGTGACAATGCGTGTTCATCAGATTCAGAAGAAGCGCTAGAGAAATGGCAGAACCGGATGTATGAAGTATCCACAAGGATATGTGCTCGATTGACCAGAGAAGTCTGCTGGATTGGTACAACAACAAGTAACTTACCTACCTTTGATGGTCTGAATTCTTTAGAATCCTTCTTGATGGAATTTCAAACAATCGTACCAGCATAATAGAGGCTTTTGGCTATGGACAAGGCTCTGAAAGCTACACCAACAATATGGTGGGGGACACATAAAAGCAGTATCACAGACTGGACACAATGTCGAACCTTGATGACAACGCGGTTTTCAGCACAAGTAGGAAGCTGCGAAGTGAGGTACACAGGTCGAAGCTGCCCAAAGGAACATGTATGAAGTTGTGAAGAGGCCTGGAGTGACATTCCTCGAGAAAAATGGGTACATAGATTCATTAACACGTTGGACACGACCCCTATTAACTGGTACCTTCAAGCAGAGCTGCGCCTTATCACTACAGATTGGGAAGGTATGCTTCAGAATTTTGTAACCACCTTTTTGTTTGAAAGTGAATTTCCCTCAGTAGATCAAGCATTAAATATTGTAAGGTAGAAAGTATTTAAAGAGTCATCCAACCTCCTGATGGAGCAAGAAGAGGACGAATGGACTATGCCATTCCATAAATTGCAAGGATGTTACAACATTAATGCCGACGAAGATGATGATCCGAGGAAGGTAAACATTGATGAGACAAAAGGCCACATGAATGTGGAAGGACCAGGAGTTGAACTGCCATTCATTGTACAACCGATCAAGATAAAGAAATTTAATATTGGGACAGAGGACACACCAAATCTTGCTAATGTTGGATATTACTGGGATGCTTCTACCATTGACAAAATTACATAATTATTGCACGAGTATTAGGACTTGTTTCCGACCAATTTCACTGATATGAAGGGTATCAAAGGACCTATGGGAGAAATGAGAATACCTTTGAAACTAGATGAGAAGCCAGTCAAGCAAAGACCCTACAGATTGAACCCGAAATATATGGAAAAAGTGAAGATTGAGCTCGACAGAATGTTGGAAGCAGGGATTAATGAACCTGTCGAAGAGTCGAAGTGGATCAGCCCTATGGTAGTACAAGACAAGAAGACAGGCGAGATAAAAATATGTGTGTACCTCAGAAAGTTGAATGATGTATGTTTGCATGACCCCTTCCCTACACCATTCATAGATGAAGTATTAGACAACGTGGGAGGCCATGATGTATATTATTTTACAGACAAGTTTTCAGGATGCCATCAGATCTGGATTGCCAAGGAGGACCGCCAAAAGACCACATTTTCCACAGAGTGGGGATCCTACCAATACACAGTGATGCCATTTGGACTGAAGAATGCCCCAGCCATCTTTTCTAGGTTGGTGGTCAAAGCGTTCAAAGAATTTTTTCCATCTCCTCAAGAGACCCATCTGATCTAGACTCTGATTATTGAAGGGTTGTCTGTGTGCCTCTCAAGAATCCTCGAGTACTCCAACTCCTGAGTGAGTCGGTCCATCTCCATCTCCTGCTCCCTCAGAGCCTCATGATATGTATCACTAATCCTCAATAGGTAGTCCTGGCTAGTCAACAATTGATGGTGATCAGTCCTCATCACAGATACCCTCTCCCTGACAGTATGAAAATACTCCATGGAAATCTCCTCATCTGAACTACCATGTGCCACTGATGTTCTCCAACAATAATCTGCCATCACTACATGCATATCATCAGTACATCTAGTGGCTTCCGTGATCATATCATCACTAACTCTCAACTGTTCCATTGAGTGGTGTGACTCCTGATCATGGTCATACTGAGGTGCCACCTCATACCCCTCACTGCTAGCATCGGTCCTGCTAGTGCCAGCTCCAGAATCCCCAAAAACACCCTATGCATAAGATGAGGTGCTGAATTGTCCACTGTCTACTGTGTTGCTGGGTACTCCTGTATGCCACTGTATCCCATCACTAGATGCTAACTCTTTCTGAATCACCTTGTATCCTGTATGAATAGATGTATCCTCCTGTGCACTCAACCTGCTACTATCATCTACGCCTGGATCCCATAGAGTTGTATCCAGACACGTTCTATGGTCATCCTGACTGCTAAAAAGTGCATCCTCATCAATGCAGACCGATCCTGGAAGTAAGTTCTCCATCAACCTTTCAGCCTCTGCAATCTGCTCAAATAATGGAGTCTCCAATAGTTGTGACTCTATCTCCTCTGGCTGACCTATATGTGTGAGGTCAACTTTCGATACGTCCTGTACCTCCTCCTGGATCTGTGGGTCTATCTGTCCATGGTGTGTATCCCTCACACTAGGCTCATCCATCATACCTGACGTGCCACTGATCTCCTCATGTGACGTGGCTATCATAGATGTCTAAATAGGTGACAGATGTGTCACGACTCCCTTAGGAAGCTCATCATCTCTAGGTGCTAACACATGTGAATCCTCACTAGTGTCACCACTCTGCTGAGGTGTAAGGTCATCAATGGTATGT
>JZKD02S1700802.1:516068-558285 GCA_000966675.3 Picea glauca | reverse complement strand
CTCCTTGTGGCTTCCCTGGCCACTGAAAGTCACTTCTAGCCATCCCATCCTGTAGTGTTGCTCCTCCTGATTCCAATGAGCTATTACACTGAGAGGTTCCTCCAAGTAATGTGCCTAAAATGATCTCTTAAGTGAATTCCATTGACTTATAGCTCAAAATAGTCAAAATCATGGAAATCATCGGAATGCAACGAAACCAAATCCAACCTGTGAGGAATGGATCATAATGACGGAATATGATCATCAATGTAAGATGGACCCCACAATGCCTCTCAAATACCCCTATACTCGCTCTAGCATCCACCTGGCTACTCTGGTCATCATAAATCTCTGCCCTGTGATGATGTCCCAAAGTGGGGACATTACAGAGCAGTACTAGCATAACCTGGAGAAGGTGACATTGATCATCCATTAGCATTTTATATCAGAAATATATCTACAACTGAAATCAATTACACTACTACAGAGAGAGAAGGCTTAACCATGGTGTACGCGCTGCAAAAATTCCGCCATTACTTACTAGGAGGACACTTTAAAATGTTTATTGATCACTCTGCGTTGAAGTACTTGGTCAACAAGCCAATTTTGGGTGGGCGAATATGCATATGGCTTCTCCTATTTCAATAATATGATTTTGAGATCATAGTTAAGCTAGGAAGAATGAACAAGGGACCTGACCACCTGTCGAGGTTGGAACATGGCGAAGAACCCCCCAGTCTGGAGGATACACTATCGTATGCACAACTGCTCTCCATTAGGAAGATGGATGAACACTTCACAGACATAGTCCAATTCCTATCAACAGGAATGGCTCCAAGTGAGTATACAATTTCCCAGAAGAAATAGATAGTGGTGCGCGCTGCAGACTTTTCACTGATAGATGGTTAGCTATATAAGATGGGACCTGATGAGATACTAAGAAGATGTGTGATGGAGGTAGAGCACCCATTAATCATCACAGAAGATCATGAAGGCATCGCAGGAGGACATTACACAGGTAAAGAAATTGCGCAGAAGGTTCTGCGAGATGGCCTTTGGTGGCCTACTTTACACAAAGATGCTAAAGAGTATACCAGAGCCTGTGATGTATTCCAGAGAGTTGGAAAACCATCCAGAAGAGACGAAATGACACTAGCACCGTAGATGACCCTACAAGCATTTGAAAAATGGGCCATTGACTTCGTGGGACCTATAAACCCACCAGGGAAGCGCACATGAGTAAGGTATATTATCACTGCGACATAATACCTGACTAGATGGGCCGAAGCAAGACAAGGAAAGGACTGTAGTGCAACTACATCCGTGCATTTTATATTTGATGACATAATAACCATTTTTGGATGCCCTAAGACCCTTATGAGCGATCAAGACACTCATTTCATCAACAAGACAGTTGAAGCCACGACTGAAGAATTTGCAGTCCACCATCATAAGATTACACCTTACCATCCACAAGAAAACGGAACGGTTGAAGCATTCAACAAAATCTTGGAGACAGTATTGACAAATATTTGCAGTGTGAACAAGGATGACTGGGATTTAATATTACCAACATTACTATGGGCTTATAAAAACACTTGCAAGAAATTAACAACGTAGACCCCTTTCAAGTTGGTTTATGGTCTTGAATATGTTGTCCCAATGGAGTACTTGGTACCGAGCTTAAAAATTGCTGCATTTACAGACATGGATGATACTAGCACTGCTCGTGAGAGGCTTGCCCAACTGGTTGAACTAGAAGAAGACAGATTTATGGCAGGATTCCATCAGCAGGTACAAAAGGAAAGAGAGAAGTCCTATCATGACAGACACATCAAGAAGAAGTCATTTAAGCAAGGTGATTTAGTACTGGTGTATGACAATAAATTTACAAAACATCCAAGGAAGTTCAGAACGTATTGGCTTGGACCATATGAGATCACCTATGTTACAGAAGGAGGAGATGCACAACTGAAGACATTGAAGGGAGAATGGAAAGAGGGATTAGTAAATGGGAATCGACTGAATTTGTACTATGACAACCAAATGCCTCGCAACTCTCAGTAAAAGCACGGAAGAAAAGTGACTAGGTACCAGGTGTAGTTGAAACTAGGTACCGGAAACAGAAAAGATAGTATGCACAAGGATGGGAAGGAAACATGGAGTAGAAATAAAAGGTTGCACTATGTAGTCCAAATTCGAAGTGACATGGAGAAATTAGAATTGAAGTGCCTCGGGACGAGTCACATGTGAGTGTTGGGGGCCTGTTGGCCCTTGGTTATGGAAGGAAGCGAAGATCGAGGAAGAAAAGGTCAAACATGAATTGCGCGGGAGACATAATGACTGTCACTGGGTCGAAGTAAGAAAAAGAGAAGAAAAGATGGAGTGAATTACGGAAAATCAAGCCGTTGAATGAGGAGATCAGGGATGACATATCAACAAGAGAAAATAATCGTAGACAACTCAACAAGTAGAGAAAGGCACCATTGGATGCTTTGGAGCACTGCGCGAGAAGGGAGAAAAGACAGGCTGGCGAAGCCTTGAAAAGGCAGGTCAAATTGACCTAGGGTTTTAGACACCTAGGGTTTTGGGTAATTAGGGTTTTGACACCTAGGTTTCGACCTAAGGCTATCAGTGAGGGACTATAATGTATAAATAGAGGTCGAGAGGACCTAGGTTGGGTCGGGACTAGTGTTGGGTATTGATATTGATTGTTGTTGGTTGAGAGATTATCGTACTGTGAGAGAGAGGAGTGCTGAGAGTGAGAGACTTCTGGTATTGTAAGATCTTCAGCTGGGTGCAAAGATCAAGTCTTGCAGCGGGGTGTGCAGGAAGGTGGGAGACAGAGAGAAGAAGAGAGAAGATCTGCTGACTAAGAGCGCAGATCATAACTGTAAGCTTTATCTTAATATATCATAAGAACAGTTCTGTGGATGTGGCCCTAGAGAGAGGGTGAACCATGTATATTTTGTGTCATATGTGTGATTGATGTATTGATCTCTGTCAGTGTTATACTGTTATTTGCATTATTGTGTTAGATCAGATGTATAGATGTGTAGAGTAGATCTAGCTGATAAGAGTTATATGAAGGCTGCATTATTGTTGTATTAGTTCCACTTGATATTCCCCTAGTTGTAGACATCTCTATCCTTTAACCCCCCTCTTAGCTACTTCACGTGAGACTACATCTTCTTCGCAGGTGTTTCTGAAAGGGTCAGTAGCTAGGGCTTGTTGGTGCGCTCTTGGAGTGAACCCTAGGTCTGCCCCTGTGCCAATAGATGCGCACTCACTCCACTCTAAATTTCCCTTTGTGCTCCACCTAGATCATAATCCAATAAATCACGTGGTTAGGATCAAGTACATGATTCTTCAATAAAGACACATGAAACACATTATGAATTCTCATGGATGTGGGAAATTGAATCATGTATGTAACTAGTCCTATCCTCTCTAGAAATTTGAATGGCCCACAATATCTCACTACCAATGTTTGGGAAACTTCCCAATCTTAGCGATCTCCTTTAAGGATTTACTTTTAAAAACACATGCTTGCCCACTTTTAATTCCCTATGTGTTATTCCTATGTTAGTATAGTTCTTTTTCTTATCTCATTCAACCTTTAAATTCTACCTAATATTTACCATATTCTCTTCCATTTCACTTATAAATTCTATCCCAATAATGGTTCTGTTTGTTGTGTTATCCTAGCTCATTGGTGTGTTACATTTCCTGCATTACAAGGATTCAAATGGTCTCATTTTCAATGTTGCCTAATTCCCATTTGTGTAATCGAATTTAACTAGATGAAGGTAGTCCTTGTAATATGTTGGACAATTGGTTTCCATTGATGTCAAACCTTGGAGAAGTCTGGAAGCCCTAGATATGTTGTTGGCCCTTGTTCATGTATTAAGGAATAAATACAAAGTACGGAGTGCGTAGAAGGCACACAAACCGAGGAAGGGTTAAAGTGGTTAAAGAGGCAAAAAGGAAGGAACAAGGCAAAGGAAAGAAAGCCGTTGGAAGAGAAGATAAAGGAAGACAATGCAACAAAGAGGATAGATCGTAGACAAGTTAGCAAGTGGAAGAAGGAACCAATGGGTGCTTTGGAGCACCACATGGAGAAGAAGGAAGAACAGGTCAGAGAAGCCCTTAAAATACAGGTTATGTGGACCTAGGGTTTTGTCATCTAGGGTTTTAGACCTAGGGTTTTGGGACCTTGGGTTTTGACACCTAGTCTTTGGTCTAGGGTTGTCTAAAAGTCATGGAATGTATAAAAAGAGGTCTAGAAGAGTTGAGAGGGGTTGGTGATAGAAATATTGTGATGTAGAAGTGTTCTTGTTGTAGAGAATTCTTGTATTATGGATCTTCTGTTGGGTGTGAAGATCAACCATACAGCTGGGTGCACAGGGAGGGGAAATAAAGAGGAAGAGAGAGAAGGATCTTCAGCTAAGTGCACAGACATAATTGTATGCTTTCATCTATTATATCAAGAAACACAGTTCTGTGGACGTAGACCTAGGAAGAGGGTGAACCACATAAATCTTTTTTTTCTTTGTGGTTGATGTTGTGTTATTTTCTATTTGTTATACTGTTATTGCATTTTTTTTTCCCTATTAAAGATAGAAGGTATGAACTAACTTTGTGAGGCTAGGTATAATACAGTAACAAAATATCTAGGTTATATTGCGTTGTTGTTTTAGAATCATTTTGCATTTCCTCTAGTTGTAGACACCTGTGTCCTGCAACCCCCCTATTGCTACTTCGGGTGAGACTTCATCTGCTTGGCAGGTATTGCCAAAAGGGCTAGTAGTTAGGGTTTTTTGGTGCGATGTTAAGAGTTGAAACCTGGGTCTACCCCTGTGCCAAGAAATGGTTCCGTTTCTGGGACCGTGATCTTCTTGAGGGAATGTCAAGGTGGTTGCCATTGAGGAAAGAGATTCAGAAGTGGATAGAAGAACATGAAAGGGACTTTGCTGAAGCTCAGAACAAGAACCCTAGCATTAGTACATAAGACTGGTTGGTAAGGTACATCTATACTGACGTGCACAAGATTTTCTTTGTAGGAGTTCATAAGGAGTTGTATGAGTGGTTAGCTAGATTAACAGACACACAATTTGAGATAAGATCTAGACCACTTGTAGTTTGGACATCGATGTTGATCAAAGAAATTCAAGATATTTGATAACATTGTGTCAAAAGCAGTATATCTCTAGTTTGATAACACTATTGGAGGGTACATTACTGATTTTTCTATTGGTAGAGTGGAATCATATAGTCAAGTAGAGAGGTATTTCTTCAAGGGACCTAGAGGAAAGTTTCTACACTTTATGAAGTTGAATATTAAAATTCTATTGCATGAGAAGAATATCTTAAAGATACAATAATCAGTTGGAGTTTGAAGCTAATGTTCAAAAATTCAGACAACGATAGTGACACAGAGGCTGGATACACACGCAGTGGGAGATCATTCAGAGAAGTTCCTCTTGTGAACCTGTTTAAACAGAGTTAAGGGCCATTAGCACAAGATGAAGGATTCTATAGTGGAGAAGAAGTAGAGCTATCAGAAGAAGAGTATCCAGAGTCCGCAAGGGAAGAGGAAGTAGAGATTGAAGAACTTCACCAAGGAGAACTAGAAACTTCAGGTACTGTGCCAACTGTCAAAGTAAGTATTATTACTCCTGTTGTTTTAGCAGGATTAAGTAGCTAGAGTAACTAGAGTAATCAGAGCACTCAGAGTACTACTACAATTAGTTTAGTACATACTCATTCAAGAAACCTAGGAAAGCCCATGGCAGATGAAATGAGGCTACCTGTTTTTAGAGGAGATGGATTTGAGCATCCTGACCAACACTAGTTCTTAGGCAAAGCCCTGTGGGGCATTAAACAAGTCACCGATGAAGATGTTAAGAGAGCTCATTTTAGTACTACCTTGAGGGACCACTCCATAATCTGGTTGTTAATGGGTAAATCAGTATATGCGGACATGAACTAATCCCCCTAGATCCACCTAGATCTATAACAAAACAAGACAGGACGAGACGCTTTCCCTAGGTTACAATCATTGAATTTAACTATCAAAGAAGGAATAGATAACATACCTTATGAATCGTTTCCTTATGTCTCTGTTGATCCTGCATTACTCCAACATTCCTGTGAGATCAGATCTGCAATGACACAAATCAACCAACATGAAAGCAACAATAGTGAAATTCAATGACAACCTAAACATGTGATCAAGGAATCATGCAATAAAATATCAATCATTTTATGGGAAAGAGACGTGCCACCATATTATATTAATGAAAGGTAGAGGATACAACCGAATCTCCTTGATGTCGAAAGTTCCCTTTCAGTGGCCCTTTGTTCTGACACACACATACATTTGCTCCGACATTTGCATGAAGATTTCTCTAAAAATCTTGATGGATGAATGGAGACCTGAAGCATCACTTGAAATAGGATTCTTCACACAGTCTTCAACCTATTCTTTCTTCAGTCTCTATGCTTCTTTATTCTTGTACCTCTAACCTTTTCCATGAGAAGCCTATCATTATATAGGAGAAGATGAAGTGGTTAAAGAGATGAGGATGATCCCATCAAATCAGAGAAGTCAGTAGGATCAGAACCATACGGACGCCACCTCATATTTCCAGAAGATTCCACTTCTAGAAGCTGCTATAACTTCTTTTTTCTTTTAGTTTTAAAGCGCCGTTGCGACCTGCCTATATAGCAGCCTGCGAAAATCCTGTCGGCTGGCTATAGTGTAGCATGCAGAAATCAGGGATTTCCACACTATGTAAAGGGAGAAGTCCGCGACGACCTTCCAAAAATGCATCTTGCAAGGGTGGAAAGAGGTTGCTTTTCTCAGGCAAAAGATTATATTGGGAACCTGAACACATTTTTATGTAATCATCATCAGGGTGGCCAACATAATGTGTAACAGAATGCCCCCCAAAGCATGAGGCTGGAACTCGAGATAACTGAAATACTTTGTAAAATAAGCGTGTATGTGTCAAGAACTGGGGCACACCAAACAAGAACCTGCAAACAATCAAGCATCTGTACAATATCAAACCATGTCTGAAGTAGGCATTCCCATGTTTAGATTGTAAATGATTGAAATCATAAATGTAGGTCATGGCCACCAATTATACAATGTGGATCCATGTCAACAAGATTCTGCATAGCCACCAGGAATACACTGTGGATCCATGCATCGAGAACTCAAGTATGAACATAGCCACAAGACACACAAGGTGGATCTATGTGTCAAAACAAATCACAAATACTCCATCGTAACCTAAACCAAAAAAATGATGAAGTCCAGGGTCTTCATCCATCATCCGTTAGTACGATTCTAGTCACGTGATTACAGATGTTGAAGTCAAACATGAATAAAAACCACTTGATTACCAGTCATTAATGAAAACTGTTAACAAGTGCGAGGGAAATCACCATTGATGTCAATGACTCCCAAGGTACTCTAGTACAATCCAACAAGTGTGAATAAATGAGTTGAAGTCAAACACTTGACATAATCTCTCGATCAGGGATCAATGATGTGGATCCACTGTCGAAAGCGAAGAAACCTGCCATTGAGGCATGCAAGATATAAGGTACTAAATAATTTCTAAGTCTTTTTCCTAGATAATGAGCTAAAGTCGTCAAGAAATGACTCGTCATAGGAGGGCCTTGATGTATCCCCCATCAATGACACGAAATAAGTAATAGATTTAGGGTAGAGGAAAATACATATGTGACTTGGGACTAACATAGGGAAGGTCGACATGGTAAAAATAGAAAATTGCAGATGACCGACTTGATAGAAGGTTTCAATTGAACTTCTCTTGAACATATGAATGACACGACAATGATCTTGATAGTATTGACTCAAAGACAACCCAAGATGTGAACTTGCAGAAGGTCAGACAAGAGACAAACAGATTACCCAACCCATATTCAAATGACGAAGAGGGGTGTCATGTTTAAGAGCGACGCTTATTGCCATTAATACAGATATAGAGACACATTCCTTTCCCAAAATTCCCCCCACCATTTCTGGCGAGTACCTCTTTATTTTTACGCAAGCTTGAGGAGGATAACATATGCTTGTCAATTTAAGCTCATCCTTCATACGAGTCCCTCAGAGTACATTTAACGAACCCTAAGAAGGAGTGGTTCGGTCCTATATGGGTCTGTCGATGTTTATTTAACGAGTCCAAAGATAGAAAACTCGAAGGTTTTTCATGTTTATAGAGTCTGGAAAAGAACTTAAAAGAGAACTCTCTCAGTTCCCTTTTCGTAAAATAGTTCGACAGGACCGAAAAAGTGATAAACTATTGCCCATCAATTTTTTTCTTCAAATACTTTTACGAGCGTGAAAAGAACAAGGTCCCTTGACAATCTTTTCGGTTTTAGGGAGCATGAAAAGAGCTTAAAGAGTTCTCCATAGCTTTCGTTGTTTTCATGTGGCCATAGAGAGTATGAAAAGACGAAAAAAGTATACTCGGTTACGTTCTCATTGATTTTCGAGCCCGAGAACGAACAAAGACTATGCTTGAGGTTTTTCTGGAAAACCCTAAAAAGTAATTGTACATGCGATCAAAACAAATAAAAAAAAAACGTCAATACTTCACTGTCCAAGGTCCTAAATTTTTTCCTGCAAGGAACAAAACACTTACAAGACCTTTAGAGTTAATGGGTTTTTGACTAAAATGTATTTATATAAAACAAATATTAGGAAAAATGATAAAAAAAAGTAATAAATAGAAGCAAAAAGTCCTTTTCACCATTTTATTTGCACTTGGTCAAAAACTTACCAAAAACCCTTGTTTTTTACCTCAACTTCGACGATGGATTGTGGAGGCCACGAGGGATCATTCAACGAATGGATTGCGTAAAAGAGGTAAGCATTTCATCTTCTATCTTTTCAATGGATTAATTTTTGTTTTTGATGGTAAACAATCAAGATTTTTTGATGATTTGGGACTGCTAGTTGTGCGTTGGGGCCGCCGTGAGTGGCCCATAACGGGCCCTGTGGAAATCAATGATTTCCATAGGTGCGTTAAGGTGTGCTCGCGGAAATTCTGCATTGTACTTGAAGTTTTATCGTGGCGGCCAGAAAACTAAAATGAAAAGTGAACGTTGACTTAACAAAAATTCCAAAAATTGTTGAAAAAGTATGCTAAAGATCTTCTCTGTTTCCCATGCAGGTGTTTTCTTGCAAAGATGTTGGAATGGAGAGAGCGCGAGCACAAAGAATATGATCTCATGGATTTAAATGATCTGGAGATCGTGAATTCCCTCTGACAATGTGGTCTATTAAAATTCTTCAAAGTTCAGGGCATGAGAGCCCAATGAAGATTACTAGAATATTTGGTTTATATGTGGGATTCAGAATAACAAGTGTTCCATGTGGGTGTTCATGTCCTCTCTTTGGATATTGAGGATATTTATTTTTTGACAGGGTTGTCACATCATGGGGCATGTGTGACTTTGACAGGTGGTCGAGGTGGTGGATTTCCCATGAGTGAGTACATTCGTCGACATTGTGAATCTGATGCTGAAAGATGTAAAGGAAAAGTAGCAATCTGAGGTGTGAGAGATTTGACCCTCAGAACCATCCTTTTCACTATTGCATGGATGGCAGGGAGTGATTCGCCACATGTGGCACTCCAAAGTTACTTTCAATATTCTATTGAATGTTTGGGGCCTCAAGTATTCAATTGGTGTGACGGTATATTACACAACATGCAAACCCAACTCACGAGAATCAAGAATGGGGACCTAAAACAGTTTGGTTATGGGTCCATTTTAGTATCTTTCTTCCTAGAAAGAGTTCCACACCTACGCCTGCAGGGGGAATGGGGAATACCAGCCCCGAGAGACCCACAAATGAAAATATGGCGTGACTTGATGACACAACATGTGTCTTTCTAGATTGTGATGTGTGATGATGCATTCTTCAATTGGTTGGGACCACAAATCTCGATTATTGATGATTATGCTTATGCCGATATAGAATTTTGGGGTGATCCATATTTGGTTCTCCCTGAGGGATCTCAGTGGGGTGATCTAGGTTAGGAAGACATTTGTTTTTTTACAATGTTTTTATGAGTTTTTAAAATATTTAATGTTTTTGTGTTTCTGATCAAAAGAATAATAATTTTTTTTTGATCATGTAGATGTAGGGCCACATCGACCCCCGAGCTCTTCTCCTATTTAGAGGCGAGGAGAGGCATGCATAGTAGCTAGATGGGGTGTCAAGGATTATGATGTGATAGAGAAGAACCTGGAAGGCTTGACGACATACATCCCTGATATATCCATCGAGGAGATCCAAAGGCATTATCAACGCCATACTGTAGGTGTATTTGACTCACTTAGTCGGTTTCTACGTAGGGTAGTGAGAGAAATAGTATGCTATCGTGAGAGGAATCCATGATGCCATTTTGTAGGAGCCATGGGATCTATATTTTGATATTTTGATCTTTGGATGAAAACTCTTTTTGTAAACATTATATCATTATATATATACATGAGGCTTTTACCGGTTTACTCTGTTTTTTGTACAATATGTGAAATGTGATTGGAATTACAAATGCTTCAAATGTCTATCTAATACATAATTAGCTAGAGCATCAGTTAATGTATTTAGACATCTAGGAATGTGTTGATATTCAATATAATCGAAATGACATTCCAAGAGGCAGATTCGTAAATATACCCGTAATAGAGTAGGGCTTCAGATAATATAGACATTGTTTAACTGTAGTACTACTACTAGCTGCAAATCAATTCGTATAATGAAGCGACGAATCCCAAGAGAAATAGCACTAGTAAATAATTCAATGACTGCGCTATACTCTTCCATATTATTGGTCGCTCGATCGAGAAAAACACCTTGTAAATAAATAAGTTCGTTTGAGGGTGCATAGATTGCCCAGGCAACATAAGCTAAATTTCGGGTACTACGACTAGCACCATCGACGAAGCCAATGTAAGGTAGCGAAAACACCAACATCTGGAGACCAAACACAATGCAAGGTAAGTAGTCAGGGGTAAAAGTCAAATAGTAGAAACACACTAAAGTAACACACAAGAGTATGATACAGTAAAAATACAAGTGCTTATGTAGAGATAGGCTAAGCGTAGTACTTCTTCAAGTAAAGCCCATTTCTGGGTTCACTCAAAGGAATGCCATCGTAATCTACCAACTCATATGCTCCCTTCTCCAACACTCTTTTAACAATATAAGGGCCTCACCACATAGCCTCAATTTTTCTGGCTCCTAGCAAATCACGATCTTGTTCATAGAGGAGAACTAGATCACCTTCAGAAAACACACGTGGCTTGGCATGTTTGTCGTATTGGGATTTTACGCGTTTCTTCTAGGTTTCAATAACTAGGGTGGCATCATGATGGGTTTCATCCAATTGCATAAGATACAACAGACGTTCTTCCTCAACAAAGGTGTTTGGGAGAATTTGGACGACTAGTTTTAACGATGGAATTTCACATTCAATCGGTAGAACAACTTCTAAACCGTACACTAATTGGAAGGGTGTAAACCCTGTGGCTGACTTCATGGATGTCTGATGGGCCCACAATGATGAGAAAAACATCGTGTGCCAACTCGTTTTGTGAATTCCTATAATCCATCGAAGCATGGTAATAAGTACTTTGTTTATTGCTTCGACTTGGTCGTTGGCCTGTGGATAGTAGGGGGTTGAGTTTTCATGTCGAAGACCCAACCTTTTCGTAAGCTCAGACATCATAAAGTTTTGAAAGTGGCTATCGTGATCAGTAACGATAGCCTGTGGGATTTGAAATCATGTAATAATGTGATTGAAGATGAATATGGCTGCAGTTTTTCCCGTCTTGTCGAATGTAGGCATCGCCTCGGTCCACTTCATGAAATAATCTACAGCTACAATAATGTACCCATGCCCCCGACCGAGTGAGGGTTACATGTCATGAAATCGATGCCCCATTTAGCGAAGGGTCCAACGGAAACTACAATATGTAAAGGAGCGGGGTGAGATCTTATTTTGTTGTTGTATGTTTGGCAAGCGTGGCATTTTTGGACGACAATAATACAATCTTTGAATAGAGAAGGCCAAAAATACCTAGCTCATAAGATATTTTGGGCAGTAGCATACCCATACATGTGACCACCACATGCTCCATAATGGTAGTCATTCAAATCTTTCTTAGCCTCATCATAAGTGAGACATCGGCGAAAAATAGAGTCAACTCCATGGCGATAAAGAGTATCACCGTAGATGATATACTGATGGGATTGGTAACATATGCGACGACGATCAGTACTAGACAAATCGGGCCAGAAAGTCTGAGTATGGAGATATATAATGATATATCCATACCAAAGGTCATCGGAACTGATAAAAAAAAAGGATTCATCGGGTAATGAATCCTCTACTACATTTTCCATCTCAGAACAGGGAAGGTCACATATCAATTCGACAAACACCAAGGATTTATTAGACTTAGCACGTTCAAACTCTAATTCAAACTCCTGGAGTATCACAATCCATTTGGAGTATTTTCCCTCTAGCAATTGGCATGTAAAAATATGTTGCATAGGGTTGCAATCGAAAATCACGGTGGTCTTGCGTAAAAGGATATAGTGCCAGAAACATTGGACAGCTTGAACAACTTCCAAGGCTATTTTTTCAACATGTAAATACTTGGCTTTGGTAGTCATGAGACTTTGACTCAAATAATAACTAACATGTTCGTCGTGAGAATTTTCCTCTTGGACTAGAACCATGGTGATGGTCGAATTCGAAGTAGCGATATAAAGGAAATAGTCTCGACTATAATTGGGTGGGAAAAGTAGTGGGGTACGGGTTAAAGTCAATTTCAAAGTGTTGAAGGATTTTTTGGCAGTGGTGTCCCATACAAATTTAGAGCCTTTCTTTAATAGTCGAGTAAATCCAAGCATTAACTCAGCATAGTTTGGGATAAAACGACATAGCAAGTTTTCCTTCCCTTGCAAACTTTGTAGCTGGTGAAGTGAAGAAGGAGGAGGGAGATTGAGAATGGCCTCAACCTTCAAAGGATCTACCCTGATCCCTTGATGTGACACAATAAAGCCTAAGAGTCGGTTAGAATCCACGCAAAAGACACATTTGTGTGGGTTTAAGCGTATACGATAGAACCGAAAGCGAAGGAAAATGGCTTGGAGGTGGGCCAGATGATCACTACGATGCACCGAATGTGCTAGTAGTTCATCTAAATATGGTTGTACAATGTTCTTAATATCATGGAAATAATAAGACATAGCACATTGAAACGTGGCATCGACATTCTTTAAACCAAAGGGCAGTTTCTGGTAGGCGAAAGTGCCCCAAGGAAAAATAAAAGCGGTTTTGTGTTGATCCATAGGCACGATGTTGATTTGATTATATACGAAGAAACCATCCATCAAAGAGAAGATTTCACTCCTGGCACAATCATCAACAATCTGGTTGATGAAGGGGGTGGGAAAGTTGTCTTTAGGACAAGCTTTATTAATGTCCCTATAATAAATGCATACGTAGATCGTACCTTGTTTCTTGTTAACCGAAATGAGATTGGATACCCAATCAATTAAAGCCACGGGATAAATAAAACCATCTTTAAGAAGTTTTTCGACTTCAATCTTGATGGTGGCTGCTTTGCGAGGGTGGACCAGGCAAAGTCTTTGCCGGATGGGTTTAACACCCGTGTATGTCTTAATTTCATGTACAACAATATCAAGGTCAATGCCGGACATCTCTTCATAGCTCCATGTGAAGATGCCACAAAATTCTTGGAAAAGTGACTTATATGTGACAACTTCATTAGTGGAACACGAAGCTCTGATATGGACATTTTCAACAACTCCAGGTTTGATAGAGATATCAAGGGGGATGGTGGGTGAAATGTTGCTTAAGTTCCCTTCATATAACACATCATGTGTGGAGTCAAGAATTGAAGCAATAACAACAACGGTCGACGGGGTCGAGATCCGTTGGTAACTCTTGAGTGTGTGTGGTTCCAGAAAGAGAATGGAACGATGATGTCCATCGTCCCAAGGGGTATCTTAAATAAAAAAAACCAACATAATCATCTCGTCCGTGGGAAAAATAACGTGGAACAGATCAATAGATGAATCACTGAGAGAGGGAATAGAAGGGTCAGCTGATTGAATGGTGTGGTAGGCAGATTCAACCGGGCTTAAAGGCATCTGGTTTTCGTAGCGAAGATAATCACCAGGGGCGAGTACTATCCACGGGTCAGAAGACATAGGAGTTTCGCAGATGGAGGTGGATATCATGTTGATTGAGGTAACCAAAGGAGGTGGAATGTCGGGTGGTGGGATTGGGAAAGTACCCATCAGAGTGGAATCTTTTAGTAGACCCACATCTACATTCTCGTATCTAGGGGGTGTCTTTACAATGAAAGGTACGTTGCTGGTACGTGTGTCAGAGTTGAAGAAGGCTAGTTGGTCTACGGTAACTACTTTTCCTTGATGCGGGAAACAAACGATCCAGAAAAGAGTAGACACGACTGCATGCATAGAATCGATCCAGCTATGACCAAGTAGAAGGTTGTAATTAGGATGTGCATTAAAGACCTCAACTTCAACGTTGACCGTTTTTCCTTCTAACGTAATAGGAAATGAAGGGAGGACACCGTAGGGCTTAAATCCAAAGACATTAAAGGCATTGAGCATGTTCTGTGATTCAGTTAAGGGAGGAGAGTTGATGGATTTCCAGCAAGCAATATACATGACACACATCGAGGCACCCTCATCAATAACTATTCTACAAATGTTCTTGTCGTAGACAACAACTTGTATTTGAAATGCGAGCTGAGGGGGTAACCTTGGAGTGTGATCTTCCAAGTCAAATATTATTAAATTTGTATCCATAGGGTCAATTCCAACGATAGCTTTCAATAGTGCCTTCCGTTGTGTAGGACAACTCTGAAGGACTTCAAGGGCTGACATCGCAGACGATTCTTGTGCTAGGTCTTCTACTATACTGTAGTTCTGGGCAACACACACATGAGGATTGAAAGTAGACTTTCGAACCACGCCCTTGAGAGGAGGGTGAAGGACTGTATTGGGGTTTGGTCATTCGAGATGAAGAGGACTGTTGGAAGTTGGAGCCGAGGGAGATTGTTGAACCAACGAAGGTGGAATATCATCAAATTTCTCCTTGGAGGAAGGGTAATATTTGGCATGAGTGGTAAGTGTGTTGTCATTCTTATTTGAATCACCGTTACACATAAGTACATAGGAGGTGGTGGAGGAATAAGGTTGATCATGGATGACCAATTGAGCCTATTGTTGAGAAAGGAAGGGTTGAGACAAGATGATAGGGGTAGGAGGTTTTGGGGTCCCTTGGAGGAGCTTCGTGACCTCAGCACGTCTCGGACAATCCTTCCTGTAGTGATCATCACCATAGAGAAGGCAAGGATAACGAGGTTTGCGTTTATCCTTATCTTCATCAGGTTGTGTCTTGGTCTTATCGGATTGTGGGTTGTTATTCTTATCCTCCTTATTCCTACCCTTCCCTTTTTTAGATTTGTTCTTATTGGTAGGAGTCGATTGAACGACGTTCACTTCCGAAGTTTTACCGGTGGGAGGGGCGGGCGTCAAAGCAGTTTGAGCATCAGAAGCATGGGATTTGGGTGTGGTGTGAGAGGTTTGTATAGACTGAGGTTGAGCATGGAAAGTACCTATCACACTATCAGTGGCATGAGAAGCTGCTGGGGTCATTGAGGTGGTCGTGGTAGAAGGACGAGGTGCATCAGGGAGCAAATCGTAAAGAGTACCTGTTTGTGAATAAACGAGATCGAGATACTGGGCACGAATGATCACCTGTTCTTCTGTGAGAACTCCACCCATAGAAATGTCTTTATATATGTCATTCACGAAGGATTTTTTGAACCATTCTGCCAATAACTGATCAGGAAGATCGAGTTTGATTAGATGACATCTTTGTCTCCACTCATGAATGTGATCAGAGATATGAGTGGCTTTACTTTGCTTGAAAGAACTCAAAATCTCAGTCCCTGTTTCATAATGGATTGGAAACTGGTAGTGAGTGAGGAAATCCATAGCTAGGGTGTTGAAATTGGTGAAGAAGCCTCGTGGTAATTCCATATACCACTTTGCGGCTGAACTCGTGAGAGTTTGTTGAAAAAGATGTAACCGAATGGAATCATCCATCAAAGAGTTGGATGAACACCAAAGGTGGAAAGTCATTACATGATTTTTCAGATCCTCTCCTGGTTTACCATTGAACTTAGGAATGTTGGATGGGATTTTGGCCGGTATGATAGGCCAAACTAGAGAGTGACGGATACGGTCATTCAAAATTCTAGACAGATCGGGGAGGTCCAAAGTGGCCAAAAAGGGTAACTGTCTATTCATGTGAGGGTACTGGTAACTTTGGGGAGGAAGTCCTGTCGGTATACCAGTAGGACCGTAAGTAGTTTTCATATAATGCAAAGATTTTGGAAGAGTTGGTTGTGGGTGGGGAGACATGTAGCCCATGGGGTTGGGTTGGTTAGCGATGTTCCCTTGGAAAGGAGCACTGGATTGAACATTCGGACCCCGAGTGGGATTCAAAGAACCTGGATATGGTTGACCATAGTTCGGAGGTATTGAAACACTGGTTTGAGAAGGTTGTGCCCCATAGGGTTGTGGGTTAGCTTGAAGGTTCCAAAGATGAGCTAACAAGTTTGATGCATTCGGTCCAGATTGTGAATTATAAGTTCCAACCTGAGGTTGTCCTCCATAAGGAGGAGGTGTCCTAATTTGAGCATGACCCTCGGATTGAGGTTTCCCCCCGACATAAGATTGCCCCCCAGCAGGAATATGATAACCGAAAGTGAATAGATGATGAGTGATACCAATTGGATTGGAGCCACTAGGGCCAGGTCCACCATGAAGAGGTGGATAAGACCCTCTAGAGAGGACTTGGGAAGGCATGGGAACATAACCAGCAGAGGTATTATGCCCAAGTGGTACTCCGGATGGAATTTGGGCATGGGTGGCAGCAGAAGGATTCAAAGTGTGATACCCAAGAGGAAGAGAAGGGGTAGGTCTAGCGGAACGTGGTGTACCAATGGGAGCATGGTTAACCACTATATTCCCAGAAGGAATAGTCATAGCATGAGGAAGAATTGTAGAGTGGGCCATTTGAAAAGGGATGGTTGAACTAGGGCTAACTGACTAGGATTCAGAGCCAATAAAGAGATAGGAAGTTGTACTGGCAAAATGACCTAGGGAGACTATGAGGACGGTAGACGTCTCAGGTAGCTCAGGGATGGCGGGTATATCTGCTCCTGCCCATGAACCATAAAGGTCTCATACTGTATGAGGTGGGCTTCTAACTATGTCAGTAGTCTAGAAAGGATCATCGACTCCAAAAGGTCTGGTTAGAGTTCCAGAAGAAACAACAAGTTCCCTGGCAGAATTCATCCAGAGAAAACATCTTTCATATCCAGGAGGGATGCAGAAAGCTTCCATAGAATCAGAAATAATTCAGAAACTTTCCAAAGAGGTTGAACCTTCCTCTTGTGTTGTGTTGGTATCTTGGACTTCACTCTGTTGAGGAGATCCCTCTTATGTGTGAGGGGGTATAGGGGTAGAATCTTCCATGTTTTTCGGGCGAAGTCCCTGTACCCTGCGTGAACGACGGGGAGGGTCTATGTTGGCGGAACCAAAAAATCTACGAAAAAAATCTATGGCCAACAACATAAACAAACAACATGTACTAGTAAAATCTAGGAATCAAAACCAAGAAAACAAGACCTTCCTATTCCGAAGTCACTATTTGGTGATGAAATCCAACGCCACGACGTCGAGACAAGAAGGGGCTGGGCTAGGGTGGAAAAGTTACGTTGACGACCTGCTTAACGGACTTACACCTTGGTGGAAGATCCCACACATAATCATGGGTATACCCTCCAAGGATCCCAAGTGAGTCTGACCAACATCAATTCAAGGTACAGTGGAGACTTTCCCCTCCACAATCACCTTGTGTAAGACCCTAAGAAGATAGGCTACTAAAGTTACCACAAACAATAGTGATGCCTGGGGGAACAGTCGACAATCCAATCCACATGCAAGGGTAGGGTATCGAGACTGAAATCAACTTGAGAGGCTTCCACTCATCATTTTGGGTATACCTTCAAGTGACCCCCATAGTATGTGCAATCTCCACACTAAGACCAACAAAGCAGAGTGAGTGACTCTGTCAATCTCAATGCAACCTCAGGTTTGACCCTTGTGTGAGAAGGGCTTCCCAGGACAAAATGTTGCAAATGGATTTGGACACTCCCTATCACAAGATACTATTGTGTGTTTTGTACTTTGGAGAGTGTGTCTCACTGCCTATTCCAAATCCCTAGCCTAGCTAATGTTGGTGTAAAAGAGCCCTATAAAAAGTTACTAGTTGAATTTTAGAGTTTCACAATATTATTAAAGGATGTTGTTACTCAAGAGGGAGACGAGAATGAAACCAATGTTATGTGAGACTTTGACCCAATAACGTGTAAATAGAAATGACTGATGCAAAATTTCGTTCAATGAATTCTATCTACAATAGGGAGAAATAATTTTTCTGGAACAATTCGAACTATGATATACAATTCTCTTATTTTTAAATTCAGTACCAAACAATCATAAACGATATCATTTCACTATTTGTTCTTTTTCAAATTTTTTGAATGCCAATATTTTCTGCATAAATGATCGCCTAAAAGACTTAAAAGGCTTTAATTTTTTCCTTTCGAAAAACCAAATAGGGACGGAACTAAGAAAGGATGAGCAATCAATGAAAAGAAAACACTCAACAAGGACCTAAATCGATCTTTCAATGAAGATAAAAACACAAAATGACAAGAAAAGGTTTCTTCAAATGTAAACAAGAAAATGGTTTTCTGATCATCAAGCAATCCAAAAGGTGTAGCCAACCTATAATTCCAACTCCAAATGAAGAATTTTAATCGATCAAGCACTCAGACGCAAGTCCGGATATTATATCCTTGTCGATAAAAATCAAAATCAAAAATAAAAAAAAACATCAAAAGAGAGGCATTCGATCTCCAAAATCAATCAAGATCAAGTTGAAACAATCAGAAGTAGTCAAGAACTGGTATTAAAATCCCTTTTCCAGCTGAATGAAGAAAAAACTGGGCAACAGTAGAGGTCAAGACCCAATCCAAAATTTTTTCAAACGCTTCCATGGGTAGGCAGTATAACATAGTGCGGAAATGAGTGGTTTCCAAAGGCCAATAATCATGTAGGTCGTAGAAATCCTGCACTGAAACAGACCACTAGGGTGCGGAAATAGAAGGTTTCCGTGATCTACCTATAAGGTGCAGTGTGAAAATATTTCACAAAAAGGAATTTTTTTCAAAAAGGACAAAGGGTCTTAGGAAAATTTTAAATCCAGCGAGTCTAATTAGATCTCTCATAGACTCAGAGACTGAAACAGAATGTAAAAAATAGGCTATGAGCAAATGGCCAACAAAAACTACAATCAAGTTGTACTTCCCCAGTGGAGTCACCAATTTTGTTAATAGGTAAATTAGTAGATGCAAACATGAACTAATCCCATTAGATCCACCTGAATCTAGAACAAAACAAGACAGGACGAGACACTTTCTCTAGGTTACAATCATTGAATTTAACTATCAAAGAAGGAATAGATAACATACCTTATGAATCACTTCCTTATGTCTCTGTTGATCCTGCCTTACTGCAACGTTCCTCTGAGATCAGATCTACAATGACGCAAATCAACCAACATGAAAGCAACAATAGTGAAATTCAATGAAAACCTAAACATGTGATTAAGGAGTCATGCAATAAAATATCAATCATTTTATGGGAAAGAGATGTGCCACCGTATTATATTAATGAAAGGTAGAAGATACAATTGAATTTCCTTGATGTCACAAGTTCCCTTTCAGTGGCCCTTTGTTTTGACACACACACACATTCACTCCGACATTTTCATGAAGATTTCTCTCAAAAGATTGATGGATGAATGGAGACCTCAAGCATCACTTGAAATATGATTCTTTACACAGTCTTCTGCCTATTCTTTCTTCAGTCTCTATGCTTCTTTACTATTGTACCTCTAACCTTTTCCATGAGAAGCCTATCATTATATAGGAGAAGATGAAGTGGTTAAAGAGATGAGGATGATCCCATCAAATCAGAGAATTCAGTAGGATTGTAACCATATGGATGCCACCTCATATTTCCAGAAGATTCCACTTCTAGAAGTTGCTAGAACCTCTTTCCTCTTTTAGTTTTAAAGCACTGCTGCGACCTGCCTATATAGCAGCATGCAGAAATCCCACAGGCTGGCTATAGTGCAACATGTGGAAATCAGGGATTTTCGCACTGTGTAAAGGGAGCAGCCCACAACGGCCTTAAAAAAATGTATCTTGCAAGGGTGGAAAGAGGTTTCTTTTCTTAGGAAAAAGATTATATTGGGAACCTGAACACATGTTTATGTAATCATCATCAGGGTGACCAAAATAATGTGTAACACTAGCACATGAAGTTTTTTATAGGATCTGTGCATCTTAAACTATTGAATGACATTAAGATTGCGTTGAGTGCAGAGTTCAAGAAGCCTAATTCAGAGTCGCAGTGCATTAAAAAGTTGAAGGAAATCAAGAAGAAGGTGACTGAATCCATTTGGGAGTTTGATCAGAGGTTTAAGACCTTGATAGGTCATTTAAGTTTTCAGATCCCAGATGAACAACATAAGGAATGGTTCATCGCTGCCCTCCTGCCACACATTAGAGTCACATTGATGCAACAAAAGGTCGCTTCGTAGGCTGAAGCATTAAAGATCACCATGAAACTAGAAGCAACCCCTGTAGGAGAATCCAGTCCAGGTATGAGCCAGATTTTGAATCAATTAACTATTTTATCTTTAGAGGTTGAAGACATGAAGAAGGACAAAGGAAAATAAAAAAGAGAATACATATGGTGTATCATATTTAAAGAAGAGGGCCATGACAAAGAGCATTGTCCTTTATTTAATGAATACTTGGCCTTTGGATCCCCTAACCTGTTGAAGAAGGCTACTTTACCATGGTGAGAGGTATGTAGAAATAGACATCACCCCGGTGAATGCTATTATATGCAGAAATATGTCCAGACACCCAACAATATTTACTGCACATTCTGTAAATCTATGGGACATGATGAGAAGGACTGTAGGGATTATGACCTCATGCATGAAAGGTCAAGGGATGCATATAGAATTCAAGGAGAATTACAATTAGAAGGAAATACCGTGCAGTTCAATTCCCCAGGAAGGGGAAACTTCAACCCTTGTGGTGGATTTAGAGGAAGAGGACGAGGAGGAGGCATGGGTCGAGGTCGATGTCAGATAATTTTCTACAACTACACCCAACCAGGTCATTTGGCAAGGGATTGTTAGAAACCTTGTACTAATTTAAACTATTGTAATTCATTTGATCATGTCATTGAATACTGTCTAGTATTGTTAGAAAAAGTTCAGGAAAGACGAGGTGGAAACCAACAAGTCCAACTAATATCAACCGAACCTCGTGACGAGGAACCTAGAGTCACTAACATTACTAGAGGAGGCACTGTCACATGAGAAGATAGGGTGACTCCAGGAAAGACTACATATGGATCATGGATTAGAAGAGCTTCAGAGAAGACACCATTGTTTGATCAAAGGAAAGAAAAGCATACTTTTGAAGAGGCAAGGAGAGAATTTGTAGGAGAACATGCTTCTTCATCTAGGGAACAACTGGAAGTAAGGGAATGTGAAATGCCTCCAACATTTGATCAGTATGCCCTAGCTAGACAAGGAAAAGAGGTAAGCAAGATTGTGGAATTCTTGTATACTTGTATTAATTTGATTAAAGATGAAAGAGATGTGCAAGAAATACAACACCTAATAAGACAATATGAAATTGGAAGAGTATATCCTATGCTGAATATTGTTGTGAATCAAGTGTCTAGGAAAAGGAGGACAAGAAAGGAACTAAAACTTAGTTCTCAGATTGGATACTACGACATAGACTGTGTGGTCCTTGACTTGGGATCATAAGTAAATGTTATGACGAAGTAGACTTGGGCATTGATGGGAAAACCTAAGTTGATTTACTCTCCTATTAGGCTCAGGATGGCTAATCAGCAGGTGGTGAGCCCTTTTGGAAGACTAGAGCATGTCCCTGTGGACATCGACAGAGTGAGCAAATTTGCAGACTTCGAAGTGATTGATATTGTTGATGATAGATTCCCCTATCCTATGTTGTTGGGTATTGATTGGGATTTCAACAATTTGACTGTTGTTGACCTAAAAAAAATAAGAATGACATTTGAAGGTGATGGCATTTGGGTCATTGCACCTCTTGACCCCGATGAAGGTCGTAGATACGCAAAACCTATAAGAGAAGAAGACCATGCCTATGAGCTAGAGAAAATCTATAAACTGACAATAGGACAACATGATTACATTAATCCTATAGCAAATGGAAATCTAAGTTGGCAAAGTGAAAGTGAATTCTCATTAGATTCAGAAGAAGCATTGGAAAATTGGCAGAACATAATATATGAAGTCTCTACATGGAGGTGTGCAAGATTGACCAAGGCAGTTCACTGGATTGGCACAGAAGTAAGTAATCTTCCTACATTTGATTTCTTAAATAATTTAGATACATTTCTATTTGAATTTGAAGGAATTGTACTAGTACAATAGAGGTTTTTGGCACTAGATGAAGCCTTGAAAGCAACGCCAGCCAGATGGTGGGAAGCACACAAGAAGAACATTGCGGAGTGGGTACAATGTCACACCTTGATGACAGTGCACTTTTCAGATCAAGATGAAGGTTTTGAATTTCGATACACAGGTTGGAGTTGTCCCAAGAACCATGTGTCAAGTTGTGTGGAAGCCTGGAGCAACATTCCTAAAGAACAATGAGTACATAAGTTCACTAACACCTTAGATACTACGCATATCAACTGGTATCTTCAAGCATAAATGCCCTTAGTCACAACATATTGGTATGGTATGATCCAAAACTTTATAGCTACATTCCTATTTTAAATTCAATACCCTACAGTAGATCAGGCTTTACAAATTGTAAGACAGAAGGTCTTTGAGGAGGCACCCAACCCCCCTATTGAACAAGAAGAAGATGAATGGATTGTACCTCTTCAACAGTTACATGGTTGTTATAATATTAATGCCGATGAGGATCATGACCCTAGGGATGTAAACATTTCAGAAACTGAAGGACATAGAGACATAGGAGGGCCATGGATTGAATTACCTTTTGTTGGGCAACCTATTAAAATTAAGAAGGTTAATATTGGAATAGAGAAAGCACCTAAGTTGGAAAATGTTGGAGACTATTGGGATGATGCTACTATTAGTAATATTACAAAAATATTGCATGAGTATCAGGACTTGTTTCCAACCAAGTTCACACACATGAAGGGTATCAAAGGACCCATGGGAGAAATGAAGATTCCTTTGAAACCAGATGTAAGGCCTATCAAGCAGAGACCTTACAGAATGAATCCCAAGTACAAGAAGAAAATTAAGATTGAATTAGATAGAATGATGGAAGCAGGAATCATAGAACCAATTGAAGAAACTAAATGGATTATCCCTATGGTGGTCCAAGATAAGAAGTCAGGAGAAATCATAATCTATGTAGATTTAAGGAAATTGAATGTTTCATGTTTACATGATCCATTTCCTACACCTTTTACTGATGGGGTCCTAGATAATGTAGGAGAACAAGAAGTCTATTCATTCACAGATGGATTTTCAGGTTATCACCATATCAGAATTGCTAAGGAAGACAGACATAAGACCACATTTGCAACAGAATGGGGCTCTTTTCAGTACACTGTGATGCCTTTTGGATTGAAGAATGCACCAACCATCTTTTCTAGGGTGGTGGTCAAAGCATTTAAGGAATTTTTACACAAGTTTTTGGAAGCATACTTTGATGATTGGACCGTTTTTAGGCTACTGAAAGATCATATTGAATGTTTGAGATTAATGTTAGATAAGTGCAGGAAATGTCAGATTGCCCTGAACTTGAAGAAGTGTATTTTCTTCTTTCCATTTGGAGTGTTGTTAGGACACATTTTGTGTAAGCAAGGGTTGTTGGTAGATCCTTCCAAGATTGCTATCATTGTTGATCTACCTCCTCCTACTTCAGTTAGACAAGTGTGCACTGCATTAGGACACACTGGATACTATAAAAAGTTTATTAAAGGATACACACAGATAACATCACCTATGGAGAAGCTATTAAAGAAGGATAATAAGTTTTAATTGACAAAGGAATGCCAAAAGAGCTTCGACACACTAAAGTAGAAAATGGTCACAGCGCCTATTTTGGTTTTTCCAGATTGGAGTAAGGAATTCCATGTTCATGCTGATGCATCATCCATTGCATTAGGAGAAGTTTTAGCATAGCCGGGTACAAGAGATATTGACCACCCTATATATTTTGCTAGAAGGAAGCTTTCTACATCCGAAATAAACTATACTACCACTAAAAGAGAAGACTTAGCTATGGTATATGCGTTGCAGAAGTTTATACACTACTTGTTGAGAGGACATTTTAAGATGTTTACTGATCATTCTGCATTGAAGTACTTAGTCAACAAGCCAGTGTTGGGGGGAAGAATATGAATATGGATATTATTATTCCAAGAGTATGACTTTGAGATCGTGGTCAAGCCAGGGAGAATGAATAAGGGACCTGATTACTTATCTAGGTTAAAACATGGAGAGGAACCTACTAGTTTGGATGATACACTACTAGATGCATAGTTGTTGGGCATCAGGAAATTCGATGATCACTTCGCCGAGATAGTCCAATTCCTGTCCACGGGAATGGAACCTCGTGAGTATACAGTTATTCAGAAGAAACAATTGGTAGTCCGCACTGTAGATTTTCAACTTATAGCTGGACAATTATATAATATGGGACCAGATGAGATCTTGAGGAGGTGCGTTATGGAGACAAAAATACCATTGATTCTTGCAGAAGCACATGAAGGCATTGCAGGAGGACATTATGAAGGGAAAGAAACAACGCATAAGGTTCTCAGAGCTGGCCTATGGTGGCCCACTTTACATAAGGATACTAAGGAATACTACAGATCCTGTGATGTATGCCAAATGATAGGGAGGCCTTCTAGAAGGGATGAGATGCCTTTAGCACCTCAGTTAACCTTACAAGCATTTGAGAAATGGGATATTGACTTTGTGGGACCGATCAACCCACCAGGAAAGCGCACAGGAGATCGATACATTATCATTGCTACATAGTATTTGACTAGATGGGCAGAAGCGAGAGAAGTTAAAGACTTTAGTGCAACCACAACTGCATGATTCATCTTTGATGATATCATAACTAGATTTGGATGCCTGAATATCCTTATGAGTGATCAAGGTACATACTTCATTAACAAAAATATTGAAGCCTTGACTCAGGAGTTTGAAGTTCACCACCAGAAGAGCACACCATACCACCCACAGGCGAATGGTATAGTCGAAGCTTTCAATAATATTTTGGAGACAACGCTGACTAATATTTGCAGTGTTAACATAGATGATTGGGATTTAAGAATTCCAGTAGTGTTATGGGCTTATCGAGCTACTTGCAAAAAGTTAACAACACAGACTCCCTTTAAGATAGTTTATGGCCAAGAAGCAGTAGTACCTATGGAATATTTGGTTCCTAGTTTAAGAATTGCAAGATTTACATGTATGGATGACACTGACGCTGTTCAAGACAGGCTCGTGTAGTTGGTAGAATTAGAGGAAGACAGGTCCATTGCAGGATTTCATCAACAGGTACAAAAATAATGAGAAAAGGCTTACCATGACAGACATATCAAGAAGAAAGCATTCAAAAAAGGAGATTTGGTACTTTTATATGACAACAAGTTCATGAAGCATCCAGGAAAGTTCAGGACACATTGGCTTGGACCATTCAAAGTTGCCTATGTTACAGAAGGAGGAGCTGCACAGTTGAATACTCTTAACGGAGAATGGAAGGATGGTTTAGTAAATGGGAGCCTATTGAAGTTGTATTGTGACAACCAGCTGCCTCGTAGCTCTCAGTAAAAATAAAGGAAGAAGGGTCTAGGTACCAAGTGCAGTCGAAATTGGATACCAGACACAGAAAAGACAGTCTGCACACGATCGGGATGTACAGAGAAGAAAGCACAGACTACTTCGCGTAGTCTGTAGTTGAAGTAATACATAAGGATCATTCCTGCTGTGACTCAGGACGAGTCACATGTGAGTGTTGGGGTCCTGTTGGGCCTTGGTCATGTATTAAGGAAAAAAGCAAAGATCAAGGAAGAAAGAAAAGGTATGAAGTGCAAGGAAGGCACACAAACCAAGGAAGGTTCGAAGTGGTTAAAGAAGCATAAAAGAAGGAACGAGGAAAAGGAAAGCAAGTCGTCGGAAGAGAAGATCAAGGAAGACAAAGCAAAAAAGAAGATAGATCATGAACAAGTTAGCAAGTGGAATAAGGTACTAATGGGTGCTTTGGAGCACCTCGTGGAGAAGAAGGAAGAACAGGTCGACGAATCCCTTAAAATGCGGGTTATGTGGACCTAGGGTTTGGACATCTAATGTTTTGGACCTAGGGTTTTGGGACCTAGGGTTTTGACACCTAGGCTTCGATATAGGGTTGTCTAAGAGTCATGGAATGTATAAAAGGAGTTCTAGAAGAGTTGAGAGGGGTTGGTGATAACAATATTGTGATGTAGAAGTGTTCTTGTTGTAGAGCATTCTTGTATTCTAGATATTTAGTTGGGTGTGAAGATAAACCCTGCAGCTGGGTGGGCAAGAGGGGAAATAAAGAGGAAGAGAGAGAATGATCTGTAGCTAAGTGCACAAATAGAACTATATCTTTTCATCTATTATATCAAGAAACACAGTTCTATGGACGTATCCCTAGGGAGAGGGTGAACCACGTAAATCTTGTAGTTCTTTGTGGTTGATGTTGTGTTATTTTCTATCTATTATATTGTTATTGCATTGTTGTTTTCCCTATTAAATATAGGAGGTATAAACTAACTTCGCGAGGCTAGGTATAAGATTGTTAAAGAATCTCTAGGCTATATTGTGTTGTTGTTCTTGAATCATTTTTCATTTCCTCTGGTTGTAGACACCTGTTTCATGAAACCCCCCTATTGCTACTTCGGGTGAGACTTCATCTGCTTCATAGGTGTTTTCGAAAGGGCCAGTAGTTAGGTTTTGTTGGTGCGCTGTTAAGATTTTAACCATGTGTCTTCCCCTATGCCAACATATGTGGATGAGATCGTTGGACAATTGGTTGTCATTTGTATGGCCGCGAATGTTAGTAAGTTGATTCATGTCATCCCTAGAATAATTCCGAGAGACAGGTGTAATTGATGAAGTCTACATGAATCCCCAAAGGTGTGGTTGTGGAACCCAAATTTTCTTGAGGAATTTGAACATGAAAGGGAGTGTAAATGCAAGTAACATACTCATGGATGGATATTTCTCATCATATCATTTCCAATGGTAGGTGGTACACCACGTGGTTCCTCACAGTTGAGGAGTTATGGCCTCATGAAGTTGGAAGCCCCGAAGAATGGTTAAGAAGCCCTAAACAGTTACAAAGTCATTAATTAAGGGAAAGTGGTTGTAAAAAGAAAGTACAGGTTGAACCTAAAATTAAGAAAAAAGGTAAAAAAATTATGACCCTAAAATGAAGAAAAAGGATAAAACATTTATGACCCTAAAGTTAGGAAAAAGGGTAAAACAATTATGACCCTAAAATTAGAAAAAAGGTAAAACAATTATGACCCTAAAATTGGGAAAAAGTGTAAAACAATTATTACCCTAAAATTAGGAAAAAGGGTAAAACAATTGTAACAAGAAATTAATTAAGGGTAAATTAGTTACAAAAATAAAATAATTAAGGGTAAAGTGGTTGAAAAGAACTTACATGGAAGAGTATAAACACACATCAAGAGTCTCTCATTCTTACACACAAGTTCATTGAATATCTATCTAGTGAACACTTGATCTATTGGCGAATATGAGGTAGCGAGGATGAGCTAAAGTAAACGGTATTCTTATTCTAGTTTGCAACAAGGTATTATGATGCAATAAGGTTGTTACAAGATTAAAGGTATGTTTATATGCATGTTTTGAAAGTTATATCTTGGTGATGGTATGATACATGTTGAGGGATATTTTGGTTATGTTATGGTGCATTGTTTATGGGATATCTTTTGGTATGTGGTTGAGTCATATCATGAGTGATATGCCACATGTTTGAGGTACATAGCTTATGGATGTTGGCACATGTTTGGTACATGGTTTAGATGCATATCTTGATGAGGTTATGGTACATTATTGGTGATGTTAGTACATTATGAGATACATCTTGGTGATGTTATGGTTCATGGTTTGATGTATGTTTTGACACATGGTTGATGCACATATCTTGATGATGATATGGTACATTGTTAGAGACACTTGTTGGTGATCTTGGTACATGTTTGGTACATGCTTGAGGCATGCCTTGGTGATGTTGGGTTATTGGTTGAGAGATGTTCTTGGTGATCCATGTGATTGGATCTATTTTCATTGATGTTGAGTATCAGTAGCAGTGATAGGTTGATGAGACAGTGGAAGTGACAGGTTGACTATGGTAGTGATTATGGTAGTGACAATTTGTTCTACATTTATATTTCAGGGTGACAAGATGGGGCAAGGAAAGGGGGTTGTAGCTTCCTTTTGGTTGGTGTCATATAACTTAGGGAGTTGGAGCTTCCTTCAATTTATATCATGTAAACTAGGGGGTTGGAGCCTCCTTCCAATTGTATATGGTAAATTATAGAGTTGTAGCTTCCTTCAGGTTGGAGCTTGTAAATAGGGGGCTGGATCCTCCTTCCAATTGAAGCTGGATAATTTTGAAGTTGGTGATTCCTATGAATGTAATATTGGCATAAAATAAAAGAATTATGTTGTTTTCTCCCATTTGGGTTTCCACATAAATTCTAGTGTACTGTGTTTATGTGATTGTTTATTGTGAACTATTGATTTATACTACTAATATATTGGATGCTAATGATAAATTGTTGAACACTGCTAATAAAGTTAAATATTATATATTGTGGTTAAAAGTGATAAAGTTCTCATACTAATTCAACCCCCTCTCAGTATTCCAACAATTGGTATCAGAGTAGGTCCTTCAAGAAACAGTTTAATCACTGGAAGGAGATCATGGAATACACTAATATTGGAGCATCAATGTTTGATGATCAGAACTATGCCTTTTGGAATAAAAGGATTAAAACCTTTTTATAGGTACACATAATTTATGTTTGGAAATTATTAGTATATGGATATACAACATCAACCACTGCCCCAACTGACAAAGATGTAAATAAACTCGTCGAAAACAATTCAAAGGCTAAAGGAACCATTCTGAGCAGTCTGAATGATTTAGTACTTTTCAAGGTCATGCATTGCAACAATGTAAAGGATCTTTGGGATAAAATTCAGAATATTTAAAAAGGAGATTCCAAAGTCAAAGGAGCCAATATTCAAACTTACAGAGGTCAATTTTAACAACCGAAGATGAAGGAATATCAAGACATTGCAGCCTACTTTCTGCAATTTGATGGAATAGTGAATGTTATTAAAGGTTTGGGAGAATAAATGAAAGAACCAGTCATTGTTCAAAAGGTACTAAGGTCTCTACCAATGAGATTTGATCTGAATATTTTAGCCTTAGAAGAAATATCATACCTAGCTACATTGATCATGGATGAACTGCACGAGATACTGATAGCCTATGAAACGAGGACACATTAAGATAATACAATCACTAAGGAAGTAGTGGTCAATGCATCCAACAAGACAAATAAGAAGAATAAGAAAAAATCAAAACCAAGTTGCAGTTGTAGTGATGATTCAAATGAAGATTAAGAAATAGCCAGCTTCTTAAGAAAGTTGAAGAGAGGAATCGACAAGTACAAATGTATGCTTCCCTTAAAATGTTTTAATTGTGGTAGAATTGGTCATTTTTATAATAAATGTCCCTATACTAATAAGTCAGGAAGTGATGAAGAATAAGTTCCCAAGAAAGAAAAGAAACATCAAAAGAAAAACAAGAGAAGAGAAAATAGGAAGCCTTCAAGAAAAATCTCTACTCAAGAGAAGAAAATTCCTCATCTGATGAAGATGATAAAATAGACAGTGATTCATAAAAGGTACTATTTATGGCAAGGGAAATTGAGAAAAGAAATACTGAAAGTGACGAAGAAGAAGAAGTGGATCTTGAGGAAGAATTAATCAGTGCTTTAACTGAACTGAAGAAACAAAGGAAGAAAACCAAACCACTCAAAGAATAAATCATCTCCTTGAAAACCCAACTTAAAATAGGAAAGAGAACGGAAGAAGTAAAGCAAATCCAGATGATAAAGGAAGAAAAAGAGTGGGAGAATATTGAAGAAGAAGTCATGTCATTAAGAATTGAAGTCAACATGATCAACAATAATTTGAAAAGTTCTGAAGTGTTAGGAGACATTCTCAGTAGTCAAATGCCATGAGGTGACAAGTTTGGACTAGGATATAAGAAAATTCATTTTGAGAAAGGTTCAATCTCCCTAACGAAAGAAACAAAATGAAAGAGTTATGCAGAAGTTCTCAAAGGAAGGAATCATGGTCAACAAGAGTTGGAAAGGAATGAATACAGGAATGAGTACATAATACCTTCCACATTCAGGTAGCAAGGAAACTTCAATTATTGTGAAGGAAACAACCAAATAAAATAGTGTGATCAACCAAGGTAGGAATTCAGAAGGACTACACCACAAAGAATATCATTCACTTCCAGGTATCAAAATTTCTTTTTGGTTCATTTTCTTGCATGTACTAAGTTTGGACATAAAGTTGTGAATTGCAGAGCATATGGAATAAATTTCCAGGCAAGAGATACTTATGTGGCCTCTCACAATATTGAATGTTATAACATACAAAACCTTGGACACATAGCTCGAAACTGTAGAAGTATGATGGAGCCTTCCATGAAATAAATAAATGATGTCAGTTACGAGAAGGCTTGGAGAAGAAAAAAAAACAAGAAGAACAGATAAATGAATAACAGGTTCTAGAGATCGTACTCACAGGACTTGCAGTAGCGCAAGATCATGAAGAAACTACAAGAAAAGAGGAAGATGACATAAGTCAGGAAAATGATTAATATATAGGAAAATAAGAAGATTTCATAACTCAAAAATATGATGAGTCTACAGACGAAAAGGAAGATTACTCTGCATCAGAGAGGGTATTTTTCTAAGCCATCTAGCTTGGATACTCCCAGTAAATATGAATGTTGAACATGGGGAGTCTAAGAAGCAATTCTATAGATCAAAGAACTATATTTTGACCAGTTTGAAGTGTTTGAAGAGATATATTCAGAGTATTCAGATAGAAAAAGTACAGAATGACAGATTGATCGATTGAGAAGCAGTGTTCCCATGCAGGTATCAGTGAACAGTTGTGCAGAATATCAGTGGCACACTTTTCTGGAAGTCATTCATGTATGGTGGATTTCACGTATGTATTCAGGTGGGGATATATTCAGTACAAGTTGTTTCAGACATGTAGAATTTGATTTGAAGATAGTGAAGACTAGTGGACACATTTGATTTAGTTTGAAGAGTAGGAATATGTTTTGATCAATTGCAGCAGATGGGTCAGCAATGAGTAGCAAATTTCAAGAAGTTATCAGAATAGTACAGTGTCAGATGGGTCAACATTGTGGAAAATTGTGTATCAGGGTCATGGATATTTAGTGACATATGGACAGAGATGGATTCATGAGACACTTTGAAGGTACAAAAGAGATGATTCAGAGAATATGTGTAACTGTGGATAAAAGAATATTGATAGTTGGAACCAGTTGGTCACAAAAATGAAAGAAGTGGAAGGCATAGTAGAACATGGAAAGAGAAACCATCATCAAAAGCTACATCGTCAGAGGAAGATATTGTTGAATAATATGGTCATTAATGATAAATCTTGAAGTCTTGAATTATCTTTGAATGCTTTTATATATGCCAATGAATTACACTAGGAAACACCAATGGAAAAGGAACTCTGGAAGAGAGGAAAGGAAGCATATACAGGAAGCCCTACATTGATCTACACAACATTTTGTAGAGAATTCAAGGGAAGAAAAATCATCAAAGAAAGAGATCCAAAAAGGAATATTAGCAGCATGTAGAAAGGGGGAGACATATTGACAGGGGGAGTAACTCTTCTTCCCATAATGTCTTCGGAGAGAAAATAATAAAGGAATGGATATAGAGAGAAAAAATAGACGTATGGAGACAAAGAGAAAGATCATAAGCATGAAGACAAGGGGAGAAACCCCAAAGAAGGATACCATTTTCCATTGATTTCAAAGGAGGAGAGATAAAAGAAATGGCATAGAGAAAGAGGTAGTGATGGTCACAGGGGGAGCATGAGTATTCATATGAGAATGAGTTTTTCAATCAATGCATGACATTATTGTTGTCATCAATGCCAAAGGGGGATATTTTTGGACAGTTGGTTGTCATTGATGACAACCCTTGGAGAAGTTTGGAAGCACCATAGATGTGGATGAGACATTTGAACAATTTGTTGATCATTGGACAATTGGTTGTCATTTTTATGGTCAATATTTTTGGTAAGTTGATTGGTGTCATCCCTAGAATAAATCTGAGAGAAGGGTGTAATCAACTAAGTCTATAAGAATCCCCGAAGTTGTGGTTGTGGAACCCGAAGTTGTTTGAGGAATTTGAATGTGAAGGGAAGCATAAATGTAGGTAACATACTCATGGATGGATAGTTCTCATCATGTCATTTCCAATAGTAGGTGGTATGACACATGGTTCCTCACAGTTGAGGAGTTATGGCCTCATGAAGTTGGAAGCCCTGAAGAATGGTTAAGAAGCCCTAAATAGTTACAAAGTCATTAATTAAGAGAAAAGTGGTTGTAAAAAGAAAGTATAGGTTGACCCTAAAACTAAGAAAAAGGGTAAAACAATTATGACCCTAAAATGAGGAAAAAGGGTAAAACAATTATGACCCTAAAGTTAGGAAAAAGGGTAAAACAGATAGGACCCTAAAATTAAAAAAAAAGGTAAAATAGTTATGACCCTAAAATTAGGGAAAAGGGTAAGATGATTATTACCCTAAAATTAGGAAAAAGGGTAAAACATTTAAAGGGTAAAACAATTGTAACATGAAATTAATTAAGAGTAAAGTGGTTACAACAAGAAATTAATTAAGGGTAAAGTGGTTGAAAAGAAGTTACATGGAAGAGTATAAATACAAATCAAGAGTCTCACATTCTTACACACAAGTTCATTGAATATCTATGTCATGAAAACTTGATCTTTTGGAGAATATGAGGTGGTGAGGATAAGGTAAAGTAAAGGGGATGATTTTTCCAGGTTGCAGCAAGGTTTGATGATGCAGTAAGGTTGCTATAGGTTTAAAGGTATGTTTATATGCATGTTTTGAAGGCTATATCTTGGTGATGGTAGGGTACATGTTGAGGTATATTTTTCGTGATGTTATGGTGCATGTTTTATGGGATACATTTTGGTATATGGTTGAGGCATATCATGAGTGATATGACACATGTTTGAGGTACATAGCTTATGGATGTTGGGACATGTTTGGTACATGGTTTAGATGCATATCTTGATGAGGTTATGGTACATGTGTTATAGCAATATTTTCCTTACCCCATGCAATCTTGCACAAAAGTCATTTTTCCATTTCCCTGTGCAGACTTGTAATCCCTTTTTGCAAATCCCATATCTAAAAATACAAATTTTCCACATATACGCACCTTACCTACTATACAACATGCGTATACGCAGGTTTCACCACTAAAACCTGTGTACATCGGGAAATGTGCCCAAAATTGAAAAATGGTGTCGGGTTTCCATGTCACATCATGAGATCAATGATCCTTGGCCTTCCATATACTAGAAACGTTCCTACTTGGCCCTTTAGTTCCACTTGAAGGCTATAAATGAGAAAAATATGAGCTATGGAAAAGAAGAGAAAGAATTCAACTTTGAGAGAAAAGTTACTTTGGAGGAATTATTCACTTCACATTGAGTCTGCATCCCTTTATTATTTAAGTCTGAACACAGTGTTCAGCCCCCAAGCTCTTCCCTTACTGATTGAGAACTTCATTGTATCTCTTATATGAGCTTGCATTTGGTGGAGGATTGAAGTGGTGGAGGCCTAGCTAGAAGGAACTTAGTTTCTCGATTCCAAACTGTGCCGACATGAAAGTCTGTAACTTATTCACTTCTGTTGATTATATCTTAATAGAAATTCACTTTTCTCATTCAATTGATATCTTGAAAATATTTGAATTATTATTCCATGGGAATATTTGTTATGAATGTTGATGTATTATGCTATTGAATGTGCCAACATTATATATTATCACCATATGCTTGCGTTGTTTGGTTGTTGAGGACTAGTTGCAGGTGTATTACTTTGGGTCAATTTCTCAATGGTGGACTTCATCGAATGCTCGGACGAGGTAGGCCTTTTATCTTGTCTTTCTAACATATTTGTTTATATATCATACTTGAGAATAGAGTTGATTTCTTCATTCATTTCATTTTGTTGTGGTTTACCCCTAGCCATAGAGAGATTTCCCTCGTAAGAAAATTGGCGACCATACTGGGGATTGAATCTTCTTTTTTGGGGTTTGGAGTGTTTTTCTCCTTAGATTGATCTCTTTCATATTGATTTTCTTTTCATATGATTGCTTGACAGCCTCTGTTCACTCTGGGTCTGAGTCTTTCAGTCTTCTCCTTAGCCTAGCTATGTTTTGACACATATATGCGGGTTTTTGCTTGATAGTCGCATATATATGCTTGATGTCCTTTTGCAAGATGTGTACATACGTTCTTTTCCCTTGAATAGTCGCGTACATCAACCTTTGTTGCTTGATTGCTTGGTTTGGTGTTTTCTTAGTAGGTTTTGATGATTGTTGAGTCTTCTTGGGTCTCTGTAGTGACTCTTAAGTATATGTGGAATGACATGAAACCTGTCTTTGGTTGAATTTTTGGGTGGTGCCTTTATCATCATCTTTTCATTTTGATTGTCCTTGCACCTTGGGCTGGGTGTTTTTGCTTCTTGATATCCTACTGGGGTTGTCTCTGTCTATACATAGTAGAGTCTTTATATATTAAGATGTTGTTCAGTCCATGCATTTTCATTTTTCTTATATTGAAATACAAAAATATTAGGCATTTTACATTGATTAGCATTTTGATCTCTTAAGTCTTTGTCATTTATCTTAGTGCATGTAAAGAAATATTGCATTTTTATTTAGAATTGTAGAATTGAATTGAAAATTGCATGTTTAGGAAGCATATCATTAATTGGAAATTGAAGTTAATAATTTTTATTGTATTCATATTCATTTACTTTACTTGCTGAGTCATAACATCACTAGTTTCATGACCACATCTTTTGAGTAAGCAAGGCCATTAAAATTAATGCTATAATTTAAAATTGATTAGTAACAATTTTATTTTCTAGGGTGCACAAACTAGCTTATGATTTAGTGCCTTGGAATAGGATTTTGTGAGTAAACTTCTCCAAGGATATTAAATCAACATATGTGTCTGACTAAGGGAGTGGATAAATCCATTGTATAATCGATAATATCAGGAGGCTCCGCTTACACCGGAGTTAAGAACGATGCCGCGTGAGGTCGGTTGAAGGGATATTCCCCCGATACCTTCTTAGTGTCAGATATGTTTATGGGGATCTTTCTAGTGCCCTTACCTCTGTGAGAGGAAATGCTTTCAAGGTTTCGGTCTTTGCTACCCTGCCCATACGGTGGACCTGACTTACGAGTGTTCTCCCATGCATCGGTTATACCATGGTTTCTTAGTTTCTTGATTTAGGTTCCACATAAGTTACTTGCAGGGGTTATTCTGCAGGTACCCTGGGTTAGATAAGGGTTAGAAAACACACAACCTTTATGGAGGATTACCTCTCTGGGGGGATCTGACCGACTAGTTGTTAAGCCCATGAGGGCCCTTATAACTGATTTTGATACCTCCGATCTTTAGCAGGGAGTCTCAGGCCCCTCTTGGGAGAGGCATACCTACTTTAGGGAGGGATGCCCCTTTCATCCACTTTATCCTATTTGTGTGCATATTGGCCATTTAATTATTTTTGGTGTGCTCTTTAATTATTAGTAGACCTTTGAGATTTTATACCATGCCTTGAGTTGTCATTATCATGGATAGTGGAGTTCCTATGACTCCCTCCTTTACCGCTACCCACACATGATGTTCACTAATTTCATGGGGATGAATCCATCTGCTTTTCATAATGGTATGCAAAATTATGACACTCAGTCCATGCCTTGGGTCTCTAATCATTTTCTTATTGATATGCCAAATGTGCCTTTTCCCTTTCCATATTCTCCCCGACCCACTTATATGAATATTAGCATTGGATTTGGGGGCACCATGGCCCCGCTGTCTACATATTCATTTGATAGGAGTCATGCCCCTCAACCAAATCTCACTGTGGGAGGTTGGAACCTCCCCTCTTACGGATCCAGTCCTAGCTATGTTTTTTCAGGAATCAATACTCAAATGGGTGATTATTCTACTTATTACACCCCATCCATGTATCTTTTGTTTTCCATGTCAGTTCCTACAAACACTTTTCCTATGGAGGGTCCACATATATCCCCGAGTCTTTCATACAGAGGGAATCAATGTTATGGTTGAGGCTACCCTCTTCACAGAACCCCTTCACATGGGGGAAACATATATCCTCACTTGAATAATCCTTATCATACTTTTGTCTGTTCACAGACATCTTCTTCATTTATGATTCATGTACAAACCTCTATGGATCAATTAGGTGGATGATACTACCTTTCGGGACAGGGATAGGGTGTAAACCAGGACCCTTTCTGGCCTTCAATGTTTCAAAACCAATCTTTCTCGGGACCTTGGTCTTAAATGCCACAACTCACCACCACCACTAGTCCAGTCACTACCAGTCATACTGGAGCTCCATCACCAACCACTGCTAGTCATGTTGGAGATTGGTCGATGACCTCTGCAAGTCATGTTGAAGACCCACAAATAACCATTGCTAGTCATGCTAGGGGAATCACTCTAGTTGCCATGAGTCATATCGATGTCACATATCCAACCTCTATACATCATGTGGGAGAGGACTCTCTCACCCCTGCCAGTCACACTAAGAGCATTTCACCAGCCATTGTAAATGACGTTGGGGGAATTCATACGATTGAGAAGCCTAGACGTCTCTGACATAAGCCCAAATTCCTTTGCAGGACTTATGAAGGAAATCACCTTACTTGTTTGTGTCCTGCTACTATTGGGATACTAAAAGCGTGGTTATCACTTGAAGGCCCTTTGGGTTCTGAGGCGTTTGTGGTTTCCCCACACCTTATTTCTCCTTTGATTGACACGATAGTCATGCTGATGCAATCCTCTCCTGACCACACCCCCGTTGTCGAGGGTGATGTGTCTCTTGTCCCTATTATCACACATCCTATTCAACCCGGAGTTGAAGAAGTGGTCGTACCAGTGCAATCTTTGGTCAATCCAACTCTCCTTTTGGAGGGTGATGCATCCTTCAACCATGTCGTTAGAATTTCTGATACTGCACCTTCTGAACAAGATATATTTTTAATCTCCCCGAGTGCTCTCCCTTCAAGTCTTGGAGAAGTTCCCTTTTATTGGGATGGTCTTGTGGGGTATCCAATGCCTCCGCCTATGTCCTTTCAAGTAAGAGACATTATCTGATATATCACGGAGACGGTAACCTCCTCTAGCACTTTGTCCTCCTCGAATTGAAGATATTTGGGTTTTCCCAAGCTTGTGTCGGCTATTCGTAAGATACTGAAATTTCACAAAATTCCAGCACGGGAGCCTTGGCCTCCCCCGTGAATTTCCGCCTAGAAACACCCAAGCGAGTCTGAGTTAAGCTATTTTCTGACTCATTCAAAAAGTGAAAATATTGCCGAGTGAACTTGTCTCTTTCACACTCGTAAATTGGATACGAAAGGATGTCTATTTGGTACAGGTTTATCCCTTTTTCACACCAAGTAGACTAAGATTACTAAACATGACATTTTTTGGCGTTAAGTTGTGATTGCATCTCATGCCCTTGCTTGTAGTATTGAGCCTATTTCTAGTTCTCTCTTTGCGTGATAAACCATTTTCCTCAGCAGTTTTTCATCCTCAACCAAGCAGAGCCTCATTTATATCCTTTGCAAATTGACACCCTATACCCAGAAGGGAATATTCCCCCGAGTGTCCATCTCCCGCATGCACCTCTTTGCATTGAGCATAGGTATGTTCCACTGCTGGAACTAGTTTTGATTACTTGGGACACTCATTTCCTCCTATGTATCATAACATTCATTTGACTATGAAAAAACAAAAAAATACGGGCGAGAAGGGAGTATTATCTTATATTGGCAACAGTCATATTGCCTTTGAATAGAGCACAAAATTGTTGAGTCCACTTGTCATCATAATTTTGGGTTTAGCATGGCCTTAGGAAGCTGAGCTTGTTACAAATAGTTTACTCCCCTGACTGGTTACTCTTCTAGTCCCTATGGAGAGTTTGATTGATGCCTCCTGCATCTCATGGTTTCATCATTGAGTCTATGCTGCCAGAGTCTTCCATATGTCTCATGCTCTTGTTCAAAATATGTCTGTCAACCTATGTCGGCCATTCCTCAGAACTCTTGACTTTGCATGTCGGCCATACCCTCAGTTTGTCTCAGAATCACATGAAATTGTAGTCCTATTACGCACCCTGGTCCTACTTTCCTGATTGGTAGGTAACCTTGAACCCAACAGTTGATATTTCATCATTGGTCGTTGATTGGGCGGTTTCCATTTTGTTCGACGTCAAGACATCTATTCACACATTGGGATTTGTGTAGTGTCTTGGATGCCATTAACCTTATTGGTGGTTTCCTCACCTTTGTCGGCAGTTTTCCTCATTGGATGCTATTCAAAGGGTCTTTTTTGTGTACCACTTGCACTTGGCACACACGAAAGACGCACAGGGTCATTGGTTCGTGAATATGTTCTTCATTCGATTTCCTCCAAATCATTAAGCTCATGCTTTGTACCTCATGATGAATGATGATAGATGCATTAATGCTCTCCTTTTAGCGGGTTTCCTTCCATTGACTTTGGATAATCTATTCTAGAAATGATACCTAGAGTCCTATGAGTACCTAGAGGCTTGCAGTCATTAGTGGCAGGTTCTCCCCCCATCGACAATTGGGAATACATCAATGTCCCCTGATTGATGGACTCTTCAAGTGTTCGACCCTGACTCCTTTATTCACACTTGTAAGAATGTACTCGGTGCCTTGATACCTACTTTCATCATCGGTAGGATGTCTCACATTTGTTAATGGTATACCTCAATGAACGGTAATCAAACAAAGTATCATTGTGTTCGACCTCAACTCATTTATTCACACGATGTAGACTTTCACCTTTGGTGGATTGTGTAGAAGACTTGAAGACATCAATATGTAGCCATAAATTTCTTGAGTTGTTGCTTCCTTTTCATTGGACCAGTACTTGTGTGACTTCAATGATCATGGGAGATCAGATTGTACTCCATTGTATACATATATCTTCAGATTGATTTTGAGACTAGTTCTACTAGGCCTTGTTCGTGACTATGACATCCTTTGGAATGTAACCGCATTTGTATTTTCCTATTCATGGCCATGGATAGTTGTTTGGTATATTTTCACATGGATCTGCAGTAATTCAAATTGGCAGCCATGTATGCAAAGTCAGTATGGATTGTAATGAGCGACCAGTTCTTCCAGTTGGGTCCCCATTACTCCACTTCTGCTTTTTTATAATGTATTACGGCCATCATAGATACTCCTCTAACCTCACACATTAGCGGGCATCTGTTATAGAAATATTTTCCTCACCCCATGCAATCTTTCACATAAGGCCTTTTTCCATTTCCCTATGCAGACTTGTAATCATTTTTTGTAAATCCTAGAGCTAAAAATACATTTTTCCACATATACGCACCTTGCCTACTATACAACATGCGTATACGCAGGTTGCACCACTACAACCCATGTACATCGGGAAATGTGCCCAAAATTGAAAAATGATGTCTGATTTCCATGTCACATCACGAGATCAATGATCCTTGGCCTTCCATATATTGGAAACATTCTGACTCAGTCCTTCAGTTCCACTTGAAGGTTATAAATGGGCCAAATCCGAGCTATGGAAAAGAGGACAAAAAATTCAACTTTGAGAGCAAAGTTACTCTGGAGGAATTATTCACTTCACATTGAGTCTGTATCCCTTTATCCTTTAAGTATGAACACAGTGTTCAACCCCCAATCTCTTCCCTTACTAATTGAGAACTTCATTGTCTCTCTTATATGAGCTTGCCTTTGGTGGAGGATTAAAGTGGTGGAGGCCCAACTGGAAGGAACTTAGTTTCTCGGTTCCAAACCGTGGTAACACGAAAGTCTGTAACTTATTTACTTCTACTGATTATATCTTAATAGAAATACTATTTTCTTGTCTAATTGATATCTTGTAAATATTTGAATTATTATTCCATGGGCGTATTTGTTATGAATGTTGATGGATTATTCTATTGAATGTGCTAACATTATATATTATCACCATTTGCTTGTGTTGCTTGGTTTTTGAGGACTAGTTTCATGTGTATTTCTTTGGGTCAAGTGATCAATGGTGGACTTCATCGAATGTCCGGATGAGGTACGCCTTTTATCTTGTCTTGCTAGCATATTTGTTTATATAGCATACTTGAGAATAAAGTTTATTTTTGCAGTCATTTCCGTCTGTTGTGGTTTACCCCTAGCCATAGAGATATTTTCCTTGTAACAACATACTTGGTGATGTTAGTACATGATGAGACACATCTTGGTGATGTTATGGTTCATGGTTTGATGCATGGTTTGGCACATGGTTGAGGCAGATATCGTGTTGGTGATATTGGTACATGTTTGAGTCATGTCTTGGGGATGTTGGGTTCTTTGTTGAGAGATGTTCTTGGTGATCCATGTGAGTGGATTTGGTTTCGTTGATGTTGAGTATCAGTAGAATTGGAAGGTTTATGAGATAGTGGCAGTGATAGGTTGACAGTGGCAGTGATTGTGGTAGTGACCATTTTTTCTACATTTATATTTTAGGGTGGTAGGACGCGGCAAGGAAAGGGGGTTGTATCCTCCTTCCAGTTGGTGACGAAGAACTCAGGGAGCTGGAGCTTCCTTTAGGTTGGAGCTTGTAAACTAGGGGGTTGGAGCCTCCTTCCATTTGTAATTAGTAAATAGGGGAGTTGTAGCTTCCTTTAGGTTGGATAATGTAAATAGTGGGTTGGATCCTCCTTCCAGTTAGAGCTGGAGAATTTGGGAGTTGGTGCTTCCTATGAATGTAATATTGACATATAAGAAAAGAATTTCGTGGTTTTCTCCCATTTGGGTTTCCACGTAAATTCAGGTGTTCTATTTTTCTGTGATTGTTTACTATGCAATTTTGATTTATACTATTGATATATTGGATGCTAATGATGAATTGTTGAACACTACTAATAAAATTAGAGATTATATATTGTGGTTAAAAGTGATAAAGTGTTCATACTGATTCACCCCCCCCTTCTCAATATACCAACATAATATACCTTATTATATATTACAAATTCATTTAATTATTAGTTTTACCATTAATGTAAGCTCAAATACATTGGATGATATGGATGTGACTGTATTCATTTGCATGTATAAATACACAAAGTTGTAAACCTAACAATTATCGGATAATAAAATTATAAAATATTGAATGTATATTTCATATATATATATATATATATATATATATAGGGATTGTCCCGATGTTATAACCCTAAAATGCACCATACAGGTTTACCTGGCATCAGGCCAACTCATGCCTCTTCCTAGCCAAATCCATGCTGAGTAACTCCTCAAAAAACCACTCAAAACAAGCAACCCGCGCCCTAATTTCTCACTGGGCGCGGGCATCCGCTTGCTGTCCTCTTACTGCACGCGGGTATCCGCGGGC
>JZKD02S1700802.1:481475-503220 GCA_000966675.3 Picea glauca | reverse complement strand
TATGGGTTTCCTCGGGAATTATCTGTCTCTGTCTTTCTCATATATGTGACTGATGCTGAATGTGCCTTTGTTTAATTCTCTGCATTATTGTGATCATCATTGAGTGCCTTGTAAAGATTTCATAAGAAGCATAATTGTTTAAGCACGGTAACAACTGATTCACCCCCCCTCTCAGTTGTCCAACACAGACCTGTACCCGTACATGGATGATGGAGCTGGAATATATGAATATCAAAAGAATATCCAGTGGGAGAAATAGATGCCTGTAGTAGAGAATCCATAGATGGAGAAGATCATAGATTGACGAGTTGGTAAGAAGAACAGAAGGAAAACATATTTTGAATATTTTGTAAAGTGGAAAGGAGTATGACCAGTGGAAGATTCCATTTGGGTTGGTGAAGAAGACATCCAGAAGCATGGAAAATTGGTGCAGGAGCTCATGGACATGATTCTATGAATTTTTCAGCCAGAGGAGTATGATGCAGGAGCATCACCAGCAAAGCACAAGCATAGGACAACTGGGCGCACTAATGTATATTTTGAAATATTTTGAATTCCAAAGTTGGTGTATTAATGTGATATCTGAAAAATATTTTGAGTTATGAACATCTTTAATTATTGAAGGCTGAGCCATCACATAATATCGATGAGAGAATGTATTTTTTTTTAATGTGGAAGATTACAGTATAGATCTGGAGCATTCTCTCTTATCTGTCTGACTCAAATATTTATTGTAATAAATGTTAAGTAGTTGAAAGATTTTATTTCGATAGGATAGCATAGAGTAGTTGGAGGGAAAGACTCAAAGAGAACCCCTTGTATAAAGCTTTGTATTGTTGTCGAGAAGAGGTTGTTGAATCTAGTGTGTAGATTATCATTTTAGTTGTTGGCACTCTCATGATCAAGAGCCATTTCCATTGTAGCCAGGAACTGAGAGCTACGGAAAAGTAGTGTATGAATGTATGTAATTTTTCAATTGAATGAATATAACGAAGGAATATTTTACTAAATGTGTGTTGTTGTTGCGTCTATCTGAATGAGTGAATGGTAGAATTTTCTATTTTATTCCCTGTTATTTCTTGTTCTTATGTATTTTCATGCATTTTCATGGTTGAATGTATGAGTCACTGTAAAGAGTGAATAAGTTGCAGTTGTTTCACTTCTACAAGCGAGTGCAAGGAGTGCATAGTTTCCGCAAGGAGTGCGTTGATAGAGTTTGTTTCGACTCATAAGCTCAGAAGAGATAGCGTGAACTTGTATATGTGGGGAGTGCATAGATGTCCAAAAGGAGTGCGTGACAGATTTTTCAGACCTGAAGCTCAGGAGGAATAATGTGGATTTAGTCACAAAAGATAGAAGTTGTTGAAGAATAGTTGCAAGGAGTGCGAAATCATCCACAGAGAAGTCGAGTGTGGAAGAGAACATGTTGCAAGGAATGCACAGGTCGAGATTTCGACCAAGTTTCGAAGAATGTGTTCTGAGATACAAGAGAAAGTTGAAGAAGTTAGGCTCAGGAGGGAGATCGGAGGAAAATATTCAAGGAGGAGAATCCCCGAGGTTTTCATCAAAATCCATGAACAAGATTTGTTCCGAAGAGAAGTGAATAACTCCATACAGTCATATCCAAGAGAACTACGTGGAAGTTGGCCGTAAGGAGTTTCACCACTTCGAGGTTCAGGAATTTTGGAGGTTTTGTATGTGCAAATTCACAAACTCGCGGAGTCATGAAATAATCACAATCGTTGGTCGTGTAGGAGACACGTGGCATAAATCTGAAAATTCGGAGAAGGGTGCTTCGGGAAGAGATGAAGGTAGAAATCACGGTAGTTCCGAAGCCCAAATTTGTGAAGAGTTGGTCCACTGTCATAGCATGTGGTCACCTAAGATGGAGGTTTGGTGTGGAGTTAGGACTCCTGAAATTGAATGTTGTTGGGAGCGTCGAAGAGTGAAGGAACAGGTAGTTCGACCTTGCGGGTAACAAAAAAGGGACCTGTGTGTTGAGCGTTCGGGGACTGTTGAAGGCCTGAAGAGTCAATCTGACTTGAGAGTTTGAAGATCCAAGACTGGGAGGTCGCGTATCCCCAAGGAGGGAAGGGGGGTTTGCACCAGAATCCTTCTACTACTCGCCGTCTTTTAGTTAGGCAACATTTTTCGCTTTCCCAAAATTGAAACATGCCGAAAAAAAAGGGTCCAACAGGCCCCAATCACAACCGTTGAATCACCCTGAGTCAACTTTTTGCTTCCTTATTGGGGCCTCCTTTAAATGAAGGGCCCAAATCTAGGATAATATTCATTGCTTACTGGTATAAGTTGTCATACTACTCCACTTGATCTTGCCACTTCCACACCAAAATGAAAGCTCTTGCAATGAACTCCTAGGCTGCTACAACATTTGTCTCTGCAAGATTAGTGCCGAGCATAATATTCCACTCATTTTCTGCAGTTATTCCGACTATTGTATCTTGACATATACATAATGAATGACAGGTTTGACATCTATAAGTTCTTTCTTGGCTACCTGAGTAGCCTTGTAGATCCCATCAAGTTGCTCATCTTCCTATTGAATTTCCATGAAATTGGTTTGTTGTGAAATGGGGTTAGTGAGTACTTGTGCCTCTTCATGCATCTATTGGATATGAATGTGAAGCTCTTCTACTAGCTTGTTCCTATTTTTTAATAGTCTGACCCGGTCATTGACCATGGTAAAAAAATGATGCATTCATCAGCCGGGGAATGGAGGGATGATTAGATTGTATCTCCCTTGGAAACAACTTGGGTGATATTTTCAAGCATATCCTTTGGTTTCTCTTTCTCCTAGAGTCGAATAGCCTCAATGTACTACTAGGGTTAGGAAGACCTAACGATGCTAGGGTTAGGGTTTTTGTAATACATTGTAATGGCTGGTGAGCTAGAAATATAAATAAGTAGTACCGACGAGAGGATAATAGGGAGATCCCAAAGGGAGGAGAGGGACACAAGAGGCTAATAGGGAGAGACAAAGGGGAGAGAAAGAGGAAGGGTACTGTAATAACTGTACGAATCATTAAGCTAGTGAGATAAGGAGGGAATGAGAGACTTGATCCTGAGGGTTAGATCGTAGGCAGGGTATGAACTGGGGTCAATCTATCGTGGTAAATGGCTAAAGAGAAAGAGTATAACCAACAATGATAATGTGGAAAAAAGTGGGCATGGGGGAGATAATGTGGGTGTAGGGTGGAATATTATACATGGTTATTTTGTTAGTGATAATGGAGTTTGTGGAGGATGGAGGTGGTGAGACAGTTCATGGTTTCTTAGGAGGAAATGAGGTTGCGATAACTTCACATAACTCCTTACCTAAGAGGGTAGAAGTGCCAGGAATTGATTGGAATGGAGGCAGTGAGCCTGAAATCAATAGTGTCTCCTCTTCTTCATATTCATTGGACTTTGGGGGCATCCATTATCACTTCAATGCTTTCATACTTCAAATTGAGACATATGTTTGTGCGGGGGACAGTCATTGTGATATTGTTGACCGTTGTGATATTGCAGTAATAATATATGAGGTGCTCGATTTCTTCTTTTCCTGATGTACACCAAGCCACAATGATACCTCTTTTTCCAAAATTTCCTCATCCAAATACAAGGGAAATGGAATGGTGTGAAAAAGTGTTGAAGCAACGTCGAGAGATATGAAAAAAGTATTATCACGGTTCATGTTGAACTAAATCTTGTTGGTATGTTGATTCAACAACTCTTGTGGAATCCTCGTTCTTTGGGTTGCATTGATGAGGTCGTTATACCATTATGAAAAGGCATTGTTGTGGTTTGTTGCATTGGTGCTATTAGTGTGAGTGTGCCAAGGGTCAAACATCTTGGTGACTTGAGGGTCAAGAGTGTAGGACAATTCGCGACCCTATGGAAGCTTCCATTTCCACAATGTGAATGTGACTAATAGGTAACCATAGATAAAGTAAGTTGATCTTTCATGCATGTTGGTGCAAGCTTGCAACATCTCCGTGATAAAATACTTACACCAATTTAATGGCACTCCCTGTTTACAGAATTCAACAACGAAGCTAACATCTAGAGTGCACTCGCCTCGGGAGTAGTTCTTCATGACTTTGTTGGTTATCAGATAGTAGGCACAATGGAACTATTCATCATTGATGGGATCAATATGTGCTCCACGACCTCCATGTTTGGTTCCATACTTGTCATAGAGGCTGAGCTCACCTTTCTTGTAGTCGTGCTTCTCTAAGCCTTGGAATCTTTGAGTTACATATTTCCCCTCCATTGATAGACCTTTCAATTTGTGGATAACCTCAACATGGATGGGGTACACCTTATACAACCACAAGAATTCATTGTGCACTCGACTGATAAGAAACTTGGTGCATCTTGAAACTTCATCGATAATCCCAAACACTGACAAATCACATAAGTTCATTAGAGTGGAGTCCCGAACTAGTAAACATGAAGGTTTCAAATGCCATTGGAACTCTCTAGCTGACAACAACATGAAATTCATGTATGTATGAACTACCATCTGGGGATATAGTGTCGCATCTCTGAAGTCAATTTTGATTAGTCAAGTTTGCTCGAATTTTCCTTGTAAATATCCTAGAAGCTCAACTCTCGGATAAATGAACTTCGTCAGAACAACAACATTTGCAATGGCCCCTTGAGAAGTTGTAGTGCAAATCATGGTGGGAAACCTGCATGACTAGATAAGCATGACAAAAGGATGAGGACATAGACAAGGATGCACAGAAAACTCGGAAGGCTCTAGGACCGGGTATGAAAATGACTTGGATAAAACACGATAATTTGAACAGTCGAGAAATTACAAGTTTATAAGCAACGAAATGGAGGTGATAAGAATGAAGCATTAAACAATCATTAAGGGGGATATCGCAGGATTAATGTGCCATTAACGACATATATGACCAACCAATGCAGAAACATATAAGAAGTTATTTGGGAAATAATGAGTACAAGTACCAATATGACTGTGACGAGACAAGATGTGACATCTATAAAATTTAATGAATACGTCAGCGGTTAGACGAAAAGGTATTGATAGCATTTTTTACTTAAATGGATTTGATGGGCGTGACCAAAACTGGAATGGAAAGGTACAAACTACATTTAACGAACAAAGTGAAAGTGACACAACGGTGACTTAGACTTCAAAAACTACTAAATGCGAAAATATTTGACATTGACTCTTCCCCGACCACAAAGGTGTGATCCCAGATGAACAAACTGACATCAACAACTAGAATCAATGACAAGTGATAGTTGAATATGTCACTATTTATTTGGACGAAAAGGGAAAACAACAACACAAAATAGAAACCTACCTACTTTATTCACTCCGAGTGTTGCAGAAATTCCTTTAATGAGAAGAAATGTAGGGCTTCAAGCATGTGACATTCAATCATTTCAAATAATGAATACCATTTAGTTGCGCTAACTTGACAACTCCAAATTCTTGAATTTTTGCAACTATAAAGGGTCCAATCCAATTCATTTGTAACTTCCCTGGATGTTTTTAATACTTGTTTTCATACAACAAAACTTGATCACCTTGCACAAAAGTATTGGTTTTGATGTGCCTGTCATGCCAAGAGTTTTGTCTATCCTTCTCCACAATTTCATGAAAAGCTACCAGAAATATTTCTTCATCCAATTCTAACAGTTTTGTGACCCGTTTCGCAACTGATTCTTCATATGTCATATGATTTACATGCACAATATATAAAATTAGGGTGATGGAATCAGCTGGGATAATTGCTTCTCTACCGTATACCAGTTTGAACGAAGTATGCTTATGTAGTTTCTTCGTAGTATTCCGGTAGGCCCATAATACATATGAAACCCTTTCATCCAATTTGTCTCGATTGTTGCAACATACTTTTGTCAATCCTCTCTCTAGAATCTTGTTAATTGATTCTACTATATCATTTTGCTTGTAGATGATATATACTACTTTTGTGATGTTGAATCAGGAACTCGCGAGTGAGAGTGGATACATTTTCAATGATGAAGTGTGAACCATGGTCGTTGATCAAGCTTTGGGGGCACCCAAACTGAGTAATGATGTTCTAAAAAATAAACCTGGTCGTTGTGTCTATAAATAAATCTCTGACCAGTTCTTCTTCGACCTAGCTGGTGAAATAGTTGGTAGCAATGATGATACACCTTGCCTTTGAGTGCTTGGATGGTGTATTGATAGGTCCTATAAAATCAACTGCCCATTTCTCAAAATCTTGGAGATCCTGAAAAATATATAAGGGAAACTCATCTCTGCGTGATGTCTTACCAACCCTTTGACATACATCACAAGCTTTGGCATAGTCCTTGGAATATTTGAAGATAGTTCATCACCATGATCCAACTTGAAGTATCTTTTGTGCAATTGATTTCCCTCTAAAATTTCCTCCCACAAATTGTTATGGGAATTATCGGTAAATGTGGACATAAACATATCTCCCTAGATCCACCTAGATCTAGAACAAAACAGAACAAAATACGACGCTTTCCCTAAGTTCTAAACATTGAGTCTACTATCTAACAAGAGATGGGAAACATATCATTTAAATATCACTTCCTCTTGTCATTGTCGTCCTATCTCCACTCCAGTGCTCCTGTGATATTGGATATGCAAGGGAACACAAGCCAACCAAAGTAAAACAAATATAATATAATCAATGAGAACTTATGCATGTGATCAAGGAATCATACAATAAAACAAAGCAAGTTTTATGGGAAAGAAACATATCGTTGTATCATATTAAAATGAAAGTGGAGATTACAACCAAATCCTTGATGTTGCAAGGTCCCCTTTCGATGACCCTTTGCGCCAACACACACACTTCCTCCAATCCTTGAATGAAGAATATCCACAATGACTTGATAAACTGAAATGAAGCTCTCAAGCATGAACTGAAGTAGAATTCCTCATCCAATTCTTAGCCTATTCAATAATAATATTTCTTAAATCAACCTTCATTAACCTTAGTCTTTTCCATGAGAAATCCCTCCTTATATAGGGGAAAGATAGATCGTTGAAGAGATTAGGATGATCCCACTAAATCAGAGAAGTGAGTAGGATCCTAACCATACAAATGCCACCTCATCTTCTAGAAGATCCCCTTCTAGAACTTTCGTTAAGTTCAACCTTTTCTTAGCCTCTTGACATCGTCACACCCTAGATGTAGAGAATCCTACGGAGACATCGCATGCTAGTTGTATAGAAGAGGGTGACGGTTAGGCATTGTCTCATCCTGCCTATGGAGTAGCCTACGACGACCTTCCTTAATAGGGTTTTTGATAAGAAGAAGTCAGTCACCTTTCTCATGAATATAGGCTCTTTTGGGAACATCAACACATGTTTGTCAATGGATCATCAAGATGTCCAAAATAATGTGTAACAGAATATCCCCCAAAGTATGAGGATGGAACTCGTGACAATTGAAATACTTTGTAGAATGTGTGTGTCGGAAACAAAGAGCGCATCCGTTGGGAACCTAAAAATAGTCAAGCATCAACATAATAATATACCATTTTTCGAGGTAGGCATTCTCATACTTAGATTACAAAATTTTAAATGAGTTATGGCCACTAAATATACATCGTGGATCCATGTCAAGGTGAATCGACATAGCCACCTAGAACACACTGTGGATCTATGCTCTAAAGAATTCAAAATCGGACACAGCCACGAGACATACAAATTGAATCTATGTGTCAATACAAATCATGAACAATCTGTCACAACCTGGACCAGAATGGGGTGATCCAGGGTCTTCAATTCAGTCATCCCTAAGTACGAATCTAACCATGTGATTATAGGTTCTTAAGTCGATCATGGTAGAAGCCACTTGATTACCGATCAATGATGAAAACCATTAACAAGTGCGAGGGAAATCACCATTGATGTCAATGACTCCCAAGGTACCCCAGTACAATCCAACGAATGTGAATAAATGAGTTGAAGTTGAACACTCGATGGAATCTCCTAATCAGGGGTCAATGATGTGAACCCACTGTTGAAAGCAAAGAAACCTGTCATTGAGGCATGCAAGCTCTAAGGTACTGATTGATTTCTAAGTCTTGTTCCTAGATAATGAGCTGAAGTCGACAGGAAAAGACTCGTCAAAGGAGGGCCTTGATGTATCCCCCATCAATGACACAAAATAAGTAATAGATTTGAGGTAGATCAAAGTATGAAGTGATTCGAAACTGACATAGGGAAGGCCGACATGGTAGAAAATTTATAACTGCAGATGGTCGACTCAATAGGAGGCTTATTAGGGTTAGAATTCTCTTGAACATATGAATGACACAACAATGGTCTTGGAAGAATTGATTCAAGGAGGACCCAACATGGTCATGAATTTTGTTATAGGATTAATCGGTAAGTGCAGACACAAACAGATCTCCCTAGCTTCACTAAGAAACTAGAACAAAACAAGACAATACACTACTCTTTCCTTAGATTTCAATTATCAAATGAGAAATGGATCTAGAACATACCTTTTAAATATCGAAGATCCGACTTCGTCAATGCAATCCAAGCTCTGTCATAAGGCTTATGGAGAAATATCTACAAAGTAACACAAGCCAATGAAGACAAGAATAACAGAGCCTACTTGATATGAAACTATGTATGTGATCAAGGAATCATACAATATGGACAAATAAGATTCATATAGGAAAGAAAAGTGCATCTGTATTAAATAATATAAAGAGAGATTACAACCAAAGCCTTGATGTTGTAAGGTCCCTTCCAATAGTTCCTTTCTTCCCACACACTTCTGATCCACGGATTATGTGACTATATATCTGAAAGTCGCTCACAATCTATCTTGACAAAGCAAATCTCAAAGCCACTCTAACCAAGCTAACAATCTCAAGCCAAATTTCCAATCTCAATCCAATCTAAATTTCTCCATGAGAGCTCCTCTCCTTTTATAAGCTGAAGAGGATGATGTGATGAGGTTAGGATGATCCCACTAACTTTGAAAAGCGAGTAAGATCCAAATCGATCAAAGGCCACCTCGCCATAGAAGCTTCTCCTTCTATAAGCATCGAGAAGATGCTCATTTTTCCCATGTATGAAAATCATCGCATCCTAAGTATAGTGCAGCCTGCGGAGATGTCGTAGCCTAGATTTAGAGTAGGGGGTGACGATTAGGAATCATCGCACCCTATATATGGTGCATCCTGTGATGAACTTCCTTAATAGGGTTTTTACAAAGGAAAATACAATTTCTTTTCTCAGGAAAAGTTCTTCTCCCTTCTTTCTTCAGGAATTTGGACCACTAATCCTTCTAAAGACAAAGGATAGGTTTACATTATTAACGGTTATAGGGATGACGAAAATAATGTGTAACACAAATACACTGTGTCGCTCCCATAATATCTCCAACTGCTCATTGTCAAGTGATCATATTCTAAGGATATTGTCCAACCCCAACTTATATAGTTGTCCTATAGTCAACTGATAATCTACATCCTTAATGACTAGGTTCCTCTTATGATTTGTGGAATACCCATTAGACATAGTACAAGTAGTGAGAAATGATGAAATATCAGAAATATAATCATGGGTAGCCTCAATTTTAAAAAAATCGGCGTATGGGTGTTGTTCATCTACAACTCTGCCACTCTCTTCTGACTCCAGCTGGGATAAATGATCAGGACCAACATTTCATTTTCCTAGCTTGAAAATGACCTCAAAGGAAAACTCCAGGCTTGACAACCACCGAAAAATCCTCCCTTCCAACATAGGCTTATTGACCAGGTATTTCAGATTTGAATGGTCAGTAAAGAATTTAAAATGACCTCCTAACAGATAGTGTCTAAATTTTTTCAAAGCATAGACCATTTCGAAACCTTCTCTTTCAATGGTAATGTAGTCGCAGTCAACTTCAGAGATATTTATAGTAGAAAAATAGATGGGATAATCCAGATTTCCTTTACCAGGTTGCACAAGGATCACACGCAAATAAATACTAGAAGATTCGATGTGTACATGGAATATCACCTTCCAATTCAAATATCTCATAATAGGAGCAGTACTCAATTTTTCTTTAAGAATTTCGAAGGGTTGATCACACTTTGGTTTCCAGCTGAAGACTTCATATTTATTCAACAAATTCTCAAGCGAGGTAATTATGCTTGCATAATTTTTGATAAACCTGTGATAATACCCAGTGTGACCCAATCTTGAACGCAACTTATTATCATTCATAGGAGGAGGCATATTAAGTATTACAACAACCTTTGCAGGATCAACCAAAACTCCTCTTCATACTATGTGTCCCAAAATATTTCCAAAAGGAACACAAAAGATACACTTCTTAAGGTTTAGAGAGATATGTAACTTCCTACAATGGCCAAACATTAACCAGAGAAATTTAATGTGTTCCTTTAGAAAACTATACACTATACAATCATCCATGTACACCTCAATAAATTTATGAATAAAGTCATGGAATGCAGCAATGATGATCATGGAGAAGACAAATAGAGCACTCTTCAGCCCAAAGGGCATGACATTATAATCAAACAACCCTCACTTTGTAGTAAAAGTAGTATTTCTCTTATCCTCTTCTGCAATCCTAACCTGATGATAACCCGAGAATCCATTGGTAAAGGAGTAGGCTTCCTTTCCGACGACCTGATTGAGCACCTCATCATTGAACGAAGTAGGAAAGGGATCATGTATGTAGGTTGAGTTTAAACTTATGTGATCCACACAAAATCTAATATCATCGGTACCCTTCTTACTCTGAATTACAATGGGACTAACCCACTCAGCCTCATCCACATGGGAGATTAACCCAGTTGCAAGCATTCTATCGATCTCTTTCTTAACCTTTTCTTCAACTCTAGGATTTAGGCGGTATGGCATGTGCTTGACTGGCTTAGCATCAAGATTAAATTATATCTTCATCTCTCCTAGGTCTCCCTTCATCCCTTTCGACTCTAAAACATTTTTAGGAAATAGATCCTCATATTCCTGCAACATGGCCTGTATTTTTTTCATAGTTTTCTCATCCCAATAGTATCCTATAGATTCCATATTAAGATGCTCCTCACTCCAAATATTCACTTTCCACAACTTCAGAGGCTGCGTATATGAGTTTTTAGTAGCACCTAACAGGGTATCCTTAGATTCTCGTGTTCCTTTGGATTCCTTAAAGGTTAAATTTCTAAGTTCTTCTAAGTCCACGGGGTCTTTAGGATCCTTGTCAACCTTATTACAATCCATGGGTATTATTGTAGGAGATAGATAAAAAATATACTCAAGTAGATGTTCATGCTTAGAATAGACTCTAAGTGGAGATTTAGGCTTGAATTCATTACTAAACAACATTTTCTTAATCTGTTGCAATACAACTGTGATCTTTGAAGACTTACTAGCAAAAAGAAATCATGGAAAAACTAATTATGTAGTTCCTTACAACATGTATTTTGTCTTCTAGTTTCCTTGTGCACATACCAGGATTTTGTAATTGTTCCCAAAGAGTGGAAGAATTGATGTTTCCATAGGTAAGAGGGAAGTTCTGCAACTTTCCATACTCAAAGAAAATGCTCAATGTGTTCAGCTAGATCAGATAGACCATCATATATCTCCAAGGATAACATCTGACTCTTTTTCTTTCAATCTTTACCCAAATGGTTTATTTGTGATAGTGGAATAAAATGATGTTGTATAGAAATCTTGACTTCATCCAAAAAATAAATAGTTCCTTTGTGAGTATCCCACCACCTGGATGAGGAGGATTTCAAGGCTAAATCGAGTGTTGAATTTCTTTGTTCTATCACAACCTTATTTTCCATGTTGATGAGAAAGTTGTGCAAATCTGAGGTGCCATCATATGTTGGATAATTGTTGATCTCCATTCCAATCCATATTACTGATTTGATAGTTGTGCAACGTCTTGAAAAATTATCATACCAACCCTGCTGCCAATTATTGAATGTCGCTTTAGAATCTTCATCTGCTTATTGGAAACTCCTTCAACTAACTGATCCATCCACACTGGAATTGATATAATCAACTCTTTTCCATGGAATGAGAGAATACAACTGATTAACGATGTCTCCCTCCATATTATCATATGCCAGATCAATGTACCTTGGACCTTGATAAACATCTAGTGGTTGAGTGACCTTCATGCCATCAGACTCAAAAGTCATAGTTTCCCTTTTAAGGTCAATGAAAACGTAGTTTGCATAGGCCCAATCAATTCCTAACAGAGCTGGATAAGGTTCCTTCTCCTCCATTATCTCAATGAATTCAAAATCAACTATTGTTTTGACTCCATCCAAGTCTACTTCAACATTTTGTAGTCTTTCTATTGGATAAATGCAATACTGATTAGCCATCCACAACTAACTAAAGGAATATAGTAGCTTGGGATTTTCCATCTCTTCCCAAGTCTTATTTGGCAGTATGTTGACATCAAAGCCAAAATATAACATAAAATATATTATCTCATAGTCATCAATATGAGCATTCAACCTAAACTCCCTTCCAGTTTTTATTTTCCTCTCGTGAACTCTACTTTCCTTCCTTTCTGGAAGGTTGAGAACAATAAATTCCTCTAGGTTTATTTCTGTTGATTATTTGGGTTGGTTTTCATTGATCTCAACCCTTGAAGAAAGTCTGGTAGCACAAAGGTTTGGGTAATGGACCCACATTTGTTTGATGTATAATGGTATCAGTTTTAAGATATTTGAAGGTAAGACTATTTTATATGTATAGTACATGTCATGTCATTTCCGGTGGTATGTGGAACGTCACATAACTCCTCATGGTTAGAGAGTTATGGCCATGTGAAGTTGGAGAACCCCCATGAGTCATCTAGAAGCCCCAAAAGGCCAAAGTAGTCAAAGTCGTTGCAAAGAAGAAATTATTTAAATAATAAAGTGAAGTGATGCGTGTACTATAAGTCAAAGAGGATGTAAAAGAAATTATTTAAATAATAAATTTAATGGATAACTTACTAACTATGGAAAGTGGTTAAATTAAGTGGACAAGTGGTTATAAGTGGATTAACCCTAAAATAAGGAAAGTGGTTTAAGAGATTTTAGAAGGTAAATAATAAAGTGAAGTGATGAGTGTACTATAATTCAAAGTGGATACAAAAGAAATTATTTAAATAATAAAGTTAATGGAGAAATTACTAAGTGTATAAGTGGTTATAAGTGAGTTAGCCCTAAAATAAGGAACGTGGTTTAAGATGATTAAAAGGTAACCCCTTGAAGAAGCTACATAAAAGTATAAATAAGAGGAAAATGTCTCTCATTTTAATCACACTTGAGCATATTGAATATCTACAAGTGACTGAGGTAACCAAAGGATATATATAGGTCAAATTTCAGAGGGAAGGTGAAGTAAAGAAGGATGAAATTCAAGGGAGGATAAATCATTTTGATGATGCTTTCTAAGGTATGTTATTTACAGGTCATCTCACCATTTTCGCAATAATTTTTTTTCTAGAATGATTAAGACTGTGAAATTGGGAGGCTGTTGAGGAAACATATCCAAGTAGCTATGATAAAAATTACATATTGTGGGTTGTTGTATTTTTGGAGTTACACTCCGTGGAAAATAGGGTTTGTGGCTAGTCCCTAAACTAGTCTAAACCAAGTGTTTCGGGTAAAAATGTCATAACTTGTTCATAACAGATCCAAATTCGGTAAGACCAAATGTATTAGTTATAGTACAGTCTTTAGTATAATGTGTAAAATTTTCATATCTATACAACAAATATTACGTGCGGAGAATTATCTACAAGTTTGATCTCTAGAATAAGCCATAATTCAACAAGGTATGTCATTTTTGCTATAACTCCTTTTCTGAGAGGTTCCAAGTAGGGAAATATGGAAGAATTGCATAAAAGAAACTGAAGAACATTGTGTACCAATTTCAGATCTTTATTCATTATAGGTACATAGTTATTATTATTACAAGTTAGGGTTGTTGACTAATCCAAAACTAGTCATGTGAGACTAAAGTAAAATTTGATGAAAATGATAGTCTCTTGTTAAGGAAGGTTTGCAGGTATGTGATCATATACACCAGGTTTGTTACAAAGTTACAAATCATATTTGGATGATGAAATTGATGAGGGATTTAGGTTGAGGTATGTTACAGATAGAGGTTGTATAACAGTGAGGTTGTGGCCCATGGTTTGATGTTATGGTTTATGGTATTTGGTTATGGATAGTGTGATGTATTGATAGATAAATTTTGATGGTTATATTGGTATATGTATTTGGTATATGGTTGAGGTACATGTTGGGTACATGGTTGACACAAGTAGTTGATGAGTTGGCACATACATGAGGTGTATAGTTGATGATGTTGGTACATCTTGATGCGTCATATTTTATGTTTATTTGATGCATGGTTGATGCACTCGTTGATGGTACAGGTTGAGGTACAAGTTGGTGCATGGTTGATGCACTTGTTTATGTTACATGTTGATTACAGTTTGAGGTACAAGTTGGTGCATGGTTGATGCACTTGTTTATGGTACATGCTAATTATAGGTTGTTTGGTATAGGTTGGTGCATGGTTGATGCACTTGTTTATGGTACAGATTGATTACAAGTTGAGTGGTACATATTTACAACAGTATATCTCACAGTGATAGTGTGACAATGGTTCCATCATTCTACTTGTATTTTAGGGCAGTTGGACGAGGCAAGGACATGTGGTTGTAGCCGAAGAACATAGGGGGTTGTAGCCCCCTTCTGGTTGTAGCCATAGAATTGGGGAGTTGGAGCTTCCTTCAAGTTGTAGCCTGAGAAACTAGGGGGTTGGAGCCTCCTTCCAATTGCAACTGAAAAACAAAGGAATTTGGTGCTTCCGATAAATGTAATTCTTAAAGAAATATAAGAAAAATCATTCCCTGGTTTTCTCTCGCTTTAGATTTCCATGTAAAACACTGGTGCACTATGTATGTGTATGATTGCTCATTTTTTCATTGTTTATTTACTTTCCAACTATTGGATGATAATTCTACATTGATATAACACTTGCATTTTGTGGTTAAAAAGGATTGAATTTATCTATTATTGATTCACCCCCCTCTCAGTAATCCAACAATTGGGATCATAACATGTTCCTTCAAAAAACAATTTAACAATTGGAAGGACATCATGGATTATTCTGAGAATGGAGTACCAATGTTTAATGGTCAGAATGGTTTAAAGTATGATATGTGGAGAAGAAGGACGAAAGTATTTTTACAGGCACAAGGACATTATATTTGGCTATTAGTTGTTACAGGATATGATAGTTCAAAAAGGGCAAAGACTACAGCCAAGAAGGAAATGAAGAAGAATAAAAAAATAGCAATGGATTTCATATGGGAAGGATTACCTAATCCGGTTAGAGAAAATGTTGGTAAATGTTCATCAACCAAAGAAATATGGGAGAAGTTACATGACATATATTCTTCACCCATCGCAGATTCAGAAAATGACAAAGAAGATGCAGATACAGATCAAGAAGAATTATGTTCACCATGTCAAAAAGATTCAAAATATAAAGAGTACATAATCACCAGAGGTATGTTGTTTTGCTTTAATTGTGAAAAACATGGACATCTTGAAATATAATTCCATGAAAGAAATGAGACAGAAAAACTAATTGAAAAGGAAGACAATTAGGAAGCATAATTGATTAGTGCTTTAGATGAACTAAGAGAAGAAAATAAGTCACTCAAGAAATAATTTATGAAACAAAAGGAAAGTGTTCACATTTGTGAAGAAGCCCAAGAGATCATCGAGAACTTAAGAACTCAGCTAGAAGAAGCCAGAAAGATCGAAGAAAATATTGAATATCAAAAGCAATATTTGGAAGCCAACATAACAACACAAAAGGAAGAAACGGAAATGAGAGAGAAGATATTGAAATATCATCTTAAGGAAAGAACTAACGATCTAAACCAGCTTGAGGCATAGTTTGTTCAAGAAGAGAAAGGACTTGAAGAAGAAATAATCACATTAAAAATTCAGCATGAAGAAGCGAAAATAACATAAGAAGTCATGAAGTCTCAGATAATGAAGAAAGAAGAAGAGGTTGAGAATCTTGAAGAATAAGTTGTCACATTGATAATTAAAATTGCCAATCTCAACAAGAACGTTGAAGAGATAGAAACATCCACATCAGTTTATAAAGAATGAAGAGAAATACTCTAGGTTGCTAGAAAAGAAGAATGAAGAAAATAGAAAGAGTTATGCAGAAGTACTCAAAGGAAGGAATCATGGTCAACCAGAATCTAAGAAAACTATTGAAGATACATCTTCAAGAAGACCATCTATGTTCAAGCCACAAAGAATCTTCAATCATGATCATGATCAGTCAAGGAAGAAATTCAGAAGGACTACACCACAAAGAAGATCATTCACTCCCAGGTATGCAAATTTATTTTATGGTCATTGTTTTTGTTGTACTAATTTTGGACATAAGGTTGCAGATTGCAGGGATTATAAAATAAATGCTCAAGCAATAAATTCCTATGTGGCCCCACGTAACATTGAATGTTACAAATGTCATAACTATGGACACATAGCTAGTTATTGTAGAAGTATGATCGATACTTCCATGAAAGAGAAGAATGATATCAAATATAAGAAAGTATGGATAATAAAATGATGCAGGAGCATCGTCAGCGAGCACGCATGGCAGGACAACTCAGTGCCTGGGAATAATTTCAGAATCTCAAACATTGGGAGTTACAATGAATCTTTTGGAGCTAGTTGGAAAAACATAAGAAGATCAAACACTTGGGAATGGAATGATCATGAGCGATCATGGAGTTTAACTTTGAGTCTTGAATGTAACTGAACTTAGGTAGCAGTTAGTTTTTCATTTTGGAGGTAGATGAGTAGTCGGGGGAACCCTAAGGACCCTCTAAGTAAAATAGAGGTTTTGTACACCAAAATGTGGCTGCTGCGAATTAGTAGGAATTTTCTGAGTTTTAAGTTATTGTTTTGATATTAGCTATATCCATTTACTTTTGAATGAATATGACAGAGGAAAATTGACCCAAATGCATAGTACTGTTACTGCTTGCAATTCTCTGTTATTGGATTTTCATAAATGAATGAATTTCGTTATGGATGGATGAAATTGTGAATGTCAATATAAGTTTCAATTGTTTCTCTTTTGTTGAGTGAGTGCAAGGTGTGCACACCGAATGCAAGGAGTGTGTTGATGGAATCTGTTTCGATTATGAAGCTCAGAAGAGATAGCATGAAACTTTCCCTTTGCAAGGAGTGCAAAGCGACTGCTGCAAGGAGTGCAGAGTCACCCGCAAGAAATAAGTCTCATGTAAGAATCTACTACAAGGAGGGCACAGATTTGGAAGCTCAGGAGGAGGAGATACAAAAACCACTAGATCGACTGCAGGGACAAATATGGGCCATTAGATTAGAGTCCAGACAAAAGGAACGCGTAGAAGGGGAGAACAGATCTCATTCATCAGATCTATATGCGAAGGACTAACAACCGTTGGATCCAAGTAAGGTGCACGCATCTTAATCCTTTGAAAGTGAACATGAGAGGTAGAATCGTGAAATCATGAAATTCCTAAGTCTATCGAAACTATCCATCAAGAAGGGACACATGGCAAGAGATCAACGTTTCGCAGAATTTGCAATCGGGGGAACCAGAGGCAGGAGTTGTGAAAACTCACAAAATCCAAAATTGCGAGGCCATCTGGACTATCGAACCATAGAGAGTTAAGTACCATTGATCTAAAATGAGGATATTTCAGGAAATCGGGGATCAGGAGAAGGGAGGTGAGCGATCCTCCAACTTCACGAAACATGAAGTCCCGAAACGCGAAGGAGACAACATGACCATTAGATCATATGGATTTTGGACCATTGTTATGACGTGTGTGGAGACCAGGTGTTGGGTTTCAAAAATCAGGAGGATGAGAAAAAAAACCTTCCAGGGGCGCGAAACGCGAAACCGCGAAGTGCTCGAGAGGTTGGACCCAAGTCATAGCGAGGGTTCACATTGTTGAAGGATAAGGGAGGAGATAGCATGCGCTAGGCCCCATGTTGGGATTTCGGAAGTCGGAGAATTAGAGTTGGCTCATACGCAAACACTCGAAACGCAAAATCGTGACACGCCTTTGGTTAGGTGAGTGGTCACAACCGTGGTCACGTAACAGAAGGAGCTTAGCCAGGGAAGAGCTAGCACTTGTTTGGTGTTAAAATTTGAATAATGCTCAGGAGAGGGACTGTGGGTCTCATACAACCAACACATTTGGAGAAAGGACCTATATAAGTTGATTTGGGGTCCATCTGAGACCCGAAGAGTTGATTTGACTTGATATCTTGATCGATCCTTGACTGGGAGGTTAGCAACCTCGATGAGAGAAAGGGGGGGTCTGTATCAAGTGGGATCAGAGCTGAATTTTTCTTGTAGATAGTAGGAAAAGGAGAGGATACAAAAGAATTCAAAGTTGTACTCCGTGTGTGATAGACAATCAACACAATTCCACCGAGGAGACGGGTGGAGCCACCTTTAGCCAATCGGGCTGTAGAAAGGGAAAAGTGAGAACTCCGTGCAAGATTAGAGGCAAAGGAGGTAGCACAAAGAAGAGAACCTGATGTTGGAGACATCAGTGATGCAAAGAGTGAAGAGGTAGAATTCGAAGAAGTTGTAGAAGAAAATGTTGTCGAAGAACACTTGCTAAGAGAAGTTGTCATATTGGGAGCTAGAGCCAAAATAGAGGTCCCAATGTACGAAGGTAATTTGGATGTTGAAGAGATGTTGGATTGGGTAAGGTCCATGGAAAAATATTTCGACTATGAAGATGTCGACGAGAAGAAAAGGGTGAGACATGCTATCACCAGACTAAAAGGACATGCATAACTGTGGTGGGATGAATTGCAGGCTGAGAGGAAGAGCAAAGGTAAACAAAAGATAAATAATTGTGACAGAATGGTAGCCAAGCTGAAGGCTAAATTCATGCCCAAATATTATCAGATCAATCTGTTCAGGAATCTATAGAACCTGAGGCAAAAGGGTATGATAGTTAAAGAATACACAAAGGAGTTCTACAAGTTGAGCATTAGAACTGGACAAAGGGAGAAGGATGAAGAAAAAGTTGCGAGGTATATAAATGGCCCGAGGTATGAAATCCAGGATGAGATCAACATGATGTTAGTAAGGACTGTGGAGGATTCTTATTAGTTCGCATTGAATACAGAGGAGAAGTTAGCTAGAAAACAAAACCAACAAGGTAGAGGTATAAGCCCATCTCTGAACAAAGGCAAGGGAATGGCCCATGACAAGGCACATAAATCCAAAGATGAGGCTGAGAAACCACATAGTCACTCAGAAACAGGAGGAATTTCCCGAGGAAGACAAGATGGTGGAAGAAGTTCTTCCAGAGGAAGAGGAAGAGGCAGAGGAGGATAAGTGATATGTTACACCTCTGGAAAGGAAGAACATAAGTCTTGGGAATGTCCCGAGAGAAAGAAAGAAGGAGAAGGTGAATCTCACATTTCAGAAGCACATAGAAGAAATGTTAAATTAGAAGGAGCAGAGGATGAAACATCTCTGGTGTTGAGAAAAGTTCTCTTAAAACCAGAGGTAGAAGTTGAAAAGCCAGTGCAAAGGAACAATCTCTTTAGAAAAACTTGCAAGACTAAATACATAGTGTGCAAGGTGATAATTGAAAGTGGGAGAACTGAAAACTTAGTATCCACGGAGATGGTGGAGAAACTGGAGCTGGAGACAACTGCACACCCAGAGCCATACAAAGTCTTGTGGTTGCAGAAAGGACACCAGGTACTGGTTACTAGACAATGCTTGGTTGAAATTAAGATAGGAGGATATAGAGATGAAATTATATGTGATGTAATTCCCATGGATGTATGCCATATTTTGTTGGGAAGACCATGGAAGTTTGAAAGGAATGTCATTCATGATGGGAGGAAAAACACATACACCTTGGAGAATAATGGTATGACACACATGTTTCTGCCAATAGAGGAGAAAAAAATGAAAGAGGAAGCCAACACAAGCATACTTCTCATGAGTGGGAAGGAACTCCTGAAAGAAGTAAAGAAAGGACAAGAGATGTAGTTTTATGTGGTGAGGAAACCTAGAGTTGTCCTTACAAGTACTTCAATGGATGATTTGCCTGAAGAAATTCAAGAATTGTTGGATAATTTTTCTGACATAGTGGTGGATGAGATGCCTAACTCATTTACACCCATCAGAAGTATCATCCATCATATTGATCTGATACCAGGAGCAAGTATGCCAAACAAAGCAACATACAGGCTGACACCTCGAGACAATAAGGAGGTAACGAACCAAGTCCAGGAATTGTTAGACAAAGGTTTGGTCAGAGAGAGATTGAGTCCATGCGTAGTGCCAACTATGTTGAGCCCAATGAAATATGGAGGATGGAGAATGTGTACAGACTCGAGAGCCATTAACAAGATCACCATCAGGTATAGGTTCCCTTTGCCAAGAATGGATGATTTAATGGATTTTTTAAGTGCATAAAACATCTTTTCTGAGATATATTTGAAGAGTGGATATCACCAGATAAGAATGAGAGAGGGTGATGAATGGAAGACAACCTTTAAGAAAAATGAAGGTTTGTATGAGTGGCTTGTTATGCCATTTGGATTAACAAATTCCCCAAGCACTTTTATTAGGTTTATGAATGAAAATACTGAAAGATTTCATTGGCAAGTTTTTGGTTGTATATCTGGATGATATACTGATCTTTAGCAAGACTAAAGAGGATCATTTGAGGCACTTGACACTAGTGATGAGGAGACTACAACAGGAGAAGCTGCTGATAAATCTGAAGAAGTCCACTTTTATGAAGACATAACTCATTTACTTGGGTTTTGTGATCTCTTCAAATGAACTAAATATGGATCCATAAAAGGTGATAACAATCAAAGAATGGCCATCACCAAGAAGCATGTTCGAGGTAATAATCTTCCATGAATTAGCAAGTTTCTATAGGAAATTCATCAGAGATTTTAGTGGAATTTGTGCACCAATGATGGATACAGTGAAGAAGAAGCACAGGTCTTTTAAATGACAGAGGAGTCTGAGAGGAGCTTCAAATTACTGAAGGAGAAAATAATCGAACGACCAATTCTGGTCTTGCCAAATTTTGAAAAGACATTTTAGGTGACATGCGATGCAAATGGAGTTGCAATTGTAGCAGTTTTGATCCAGGATATTAGGCTTGTTGCCTATTTTAGTGAAAATTTGAATGAAACTAAGAGGAAATACTCCACATATGACAAGGATTTTTATGCCATAATTCAAGACCTGAAGAAGTGGAGACACTACCTTGTCCCACAGGAATTTGTCTTGTATAGCGATAACCATGCCTTACAATTCATAACTAGACAAGAAAAATTGAATCAGAGGCATGCAAAGTGGGTTGATTTTATGAAAAATTTTACTTTTGTCATAAAACATATTGTTGGGAATGCTAACAAAGTTGTTGATGCATTGAGCAGGAGATGTTTGATTCTGCAGGAATTTCAAGTAAAGACTTTGGGGTTTAAACACCTGAAGGATATGTATTGTGATGATGCAGATTTCAAGGAAGCATATGAAGCATGTGCAAATCCTGTGCTGAGAGACATGAACCAATGGGAAGAATACATGGTTCAATAAGGATTGTTGTTCAAGGGAAATCATTTGTGCATACCAAAATGCTCAATG
>JZKD02S1700802.1:449339-477274 GCA_000966675.3 Picea glauca | reverse complement strand
CCTTCTGGTTGTAGCCAGAGAATTGGGGAGTTGGAGCTTCCTTCAGGTTGTATCCTGAGAAACTAGGGGGTTGGAGCCTCCTTCCAGTTGCAGCTGGAAAACAAAGGAAGTTGGTTCTTCCAATGAATGTAATTATTAAAGACATATAAGAAAAAGCATTATGTGGTTTTCTCCCTCTTTGGGTTTCCACGTAAAACACCGGTGTACTGTGCATGTGTATGATTTCTCATTTGTTCATTGTTTATTTACTCTGCAACTATTGGATGATAAAGCAACATTGATATAACACTTGCATTTTGTGTTTAAAAAGGATTGAATTTATCTATTACTAATTCACCCCCCCCCCCCTCTCAGTAATCCAACAATTTTATCTCCCAATGCCACCTTGGTTTTGTTCTGTAACTTCTCAGTAAGATTCTCACCATCCAAAATATCAGAAAATATCTAAAGCCAAAGGTCAACAAGCTTCTATGATTTACCTAAGGGTTCAATTTGAGTAGAATATTCTATAACAACCCTTGGATGAGGGGGATTTGGCTTGAAACACATTTTTGCAACCGCAGATGTTGAAGGGATAGGAATCTACCTAAACATTTCAACTACACTCATAAATATTTCCTTCTGCCTTATAGGATCGTACTTTGTACTTTTTGGTGCAACCTTTTTAATTTTTATTCGATGTGGGATTTATACATCTATACCAGTCTTGGCTCCTCCTATGGTGATGACATTAATATAAGGACCACCTATTTTGTCCATGGATATAGGTTTATAATTTATCAGATTTTATCCTCTCTACATAGCATGATCTTCCCATTTAGCAATCAAGTCCGGGAAGTCTTTAGTAGAATGAGTGTTATTCCTGCAATGTGCATACCAAGCTATTCGTGGAAGTGGATATTCTCTTTACAAGTGTCCTTTATCATCACAATTATAGCAGTGAACTGATCTTCTTCCACTAGTTCATCCTCCTTGGCATCCTCCTCTACCTTTGCAACCGCTTCCAGGTCTTTGAGGTCCTTCATTGACCCTGGATGCAGACTAGTCCAGTCTGTCTGCAAGTGCATCTAGAGATCTACACTAAATAGTGTTATGAGAGGGTGAACTGAAAAACTCACAATACATGGTGTTTGGCACAGGTGTATACTTTTATAAAATGGGAAAATTACTGAGAGAATTCCCATGGCTTCTGCATCTATCTCAATACTCGACACACTGACATCCTTGATTATTCAGGAAGGCATGGTATTGAACAGGCCCATGAAATGGCACTGTAGTAGCAACTTGCACAAATCATTATGCTGGTTCAACTGGAAGGGGAGCCATTGGTGTATTAGAGGGCACCATACCCCTTAGTATCAAACATTCATTTGCTACATGACCTTCTATATAACAACCCTCACACCAGACTTGTGATCGATGTACTTTAGGAATGGTCGAATCTTGGATTCTCTTAGTTAACGTAGATATTTGGCCTTGTAATTGCACAATATTAGCATCTCTTGGAGGTCGCGTGATTTTTAAGTTTCCTGGATAACCTGCCATAGCTTCAATATTCATATCTTGCTCCAATGCTTCACCCAAGGAATATGTCCTTTGTTGAGTTAAATAGATACGAGTTAAAGGTAACAACCCCTGAATGAACCATTCTCTTTGATGATCTTCATGGATAAGGTTTTCCAGTTTCCCTATCCCATCCTTAAATCTTTGGTTGTATTCCGAAGAGGACTCACCATATATTGAATTTATCTCATGTAACTCAGAGAGAGCATGTTGTTCTGATTGAGGCAACCAAAATTCCACTATAAATGTTTGCTTCACCTGGATGAGTGTGAAGGATTTATCCTGAAATCCTAGCTCAATTTCCTTCATGTACCATTTGAGAGACCAACCTATCAAGGTAGCATGAAACTCAACTAACTTGTTTGCATCTAGAATTCTGAGCCCGACCTTTGAAGGTAGTTTGAAACTCAACTAAATTGGGTGAGGGATCCTGCATGCTAATTCACTATTGATGGATTTGGAAACCCTACTAAAATGAACCTCGAAGGTCTTGGTTGCGATACAACTGAAAAAATTTCCACACTTCCACTATGAGTACTATTTAAATTTTTTGAACTCGAAGGGTTAGGAATAGCAAAATTTGTAGAAGGGCTTGTTATAGAACTTACCATATTTGTAGATGGCACTAGGGGAATGGGTGATTTAGGTTTGGTTCCTTGAACTCTAGAACAAAATTATTTGATATGGGGGGTCTCCTTCAATTGCTATGTTGCATTTATCTCTTGATGCAATCCAACATATTTTGGTCTTACAGGGTTTGATCCTCCTGGAACTTCCTCAAGAGTTTCGTTTGAGTATTCCTCTCCATGGGTGGCATCTATCCTTATTATTTCATCCATCTCTTTTGAACTTCATTCCTATTTTATTCTTCCTCTAGAGCCTTCACCTCTTTAACCAAATCTCTCCTTCAACCATCGGCTCACCAACCTTCCTCATATATAGAATTCCTGCAACCCTTATAAATCCTTTCTATGACTACTCTCAAAGTCAATCTCCTTCCACAATTGATCAGACCTCTTCATCACTTTTCTCATCTGTTTCCACCACTTATTTTGAATAATCACAACCCTCCTCTGAGCTCGTTCATCCCTTGCACTTTTTTCTCGATGAAACCCCATTTCTCCTAGAAAATATTCCTTGATCTAAATCATGAACCCTCTCATAAACCACCCTCCCCCAAGCACATGGTTTTACACAACCATATTAGTTGAAGGAATAAGAAACATTCCTTCTTCTACTAATAAAACCTTGATCCACAGATGGATTTCCCACAAAAGTCTTCCTCTATCTCTCTCCTTAAATATTTCTTCATATTTTGAGGAGGCTTAATGATTCTCTGTGGTAAAATTGATGTTGTAACCCTCCAAAACAATCTTCACCCAAAAATCCACAGAATGAGAGAACTGTTGATCTAGATGATGCAGAGAAACGAAGCCTTTCACAGTCTAGTTATGCCTCTTTTTAACCTGATATTTGAATTCTAGTGCTTCTTTCAATCAATTTAACCACTGAAATAATTCTTTGGGGAACCTAATCTGAAAGATCTCATACTAGTCACTAGCAGGCTCTGACTTAAAAATAATTCTTTTTACAACCTTAGAGATTTTGTGCCACAACTCAACTTCATTTTATATGAATGTGTCAAACCTACTTTCCCTCCAATTATAAACATTATATTTGTAAATCTGATGAGGCATCCTCTAAAAACTTACTTTAAAGCTTGGATCCCAGTGACAGAACCATTTGTTGGCACAAAATCAAGACCATGGTTCTTGGAGGTTACCAACAAAGGCATCGTTATAGTCTAGGTACACTGGCATATTCAACCTTCCACAAGGAAAGGATGTCTCATCTGAAGCGTAGCCAAGATGTGTGTGATGAAGTGAGTAAAGGGAAAACACAACATCAGATCTATTTTGCAATTCTCAGATTCATATATCGAACCTCGCAAACATGCAAAAATAGTAATCAAGCATTAACTAGACAAGAAGGAAATAGTTACACAACATATACATAAATCCATGCATAGTATAACAGATCAACCAGAAAATAATTTTTAGGGCCCAAATCATTCCATTATATTAGTGACATCTTCCTCAAACAGTCACACAGTACATATATTTCTCATGCGCTAGATTTCACAATGGGACTTAACCCCAAATAGCCATTACAGACTCAAAATCCTACTTTGCAAGCACATTAACCCTAGAAAACCCATTACAATAAGTCATTGTAGACTATTCTAACTTGATTTCATCCCAACCCAAGGATAATAGCATCAACAATATTACTTGTTCTCTCTCCTCTCACATATTAACCTTTTTCTCGATGGGCTTCCTTGACCCTATTTATAATTTTCCCTCTACCACTTAGATTATTTCTTCCACTATCTTCTCTGATTTTCTATTGGCATCTGATGCTCTTCTGACTTTTCCAACTACTACATGGTGCTTCTCCAACCGTGTCTTCTTCTTTTACACTTTTAGTTAACATGCAGTATGTTTCTGTCGCTTTTAATTCTCCAACTGGAATGTGATGCTTTTGACACCTTCTGTTGCTCATTGTCTTTTAGTTAGGCCGCATATGTCACTTTCCAAAAAATTAAGCATTCCCAAAAATGAAGGTCCCAACACTTTTTATAGTCTCAACCAGCTCCACAGGTTCCACCTTGCTCCTACATCAATTGGAATCGGTCTTTGTGTTTCCCAAACTAACAAGTAAACCCTCATTCTCATATTAAAGGATAAAATATCCTTAGAATCATCCATATATGTAGTACTCATATAGGAACCAAATATGTTTTTGCTATACCTATAATTTTGCAAAAATGTGGATGGAACAATTACCCGTTAGAATTATGCATATTGTATAATTGTCATTAATTAATATATAGGTCCTTCTTTGCCCCAATTTTTGAAGAACACTAATACACTAATAAAAATCTTGAGCCTTCTGATTTTTGAGCTAAGAGTTATGGATTTCTAAATCTAGCATTTCTTCTCAATTGTGCACTTTTTCACTAGTGCAAGTTGGTTCAGAGGCCAACTTTTGCCCAGTGTAGAAGAACATATGGAGAGAAATAAGTTTTTTTTTTTTTCATATTCGGAACTGATAGTATTCTTGATTTTGATTACCCAACATATTTTTTTTTGGTAATATGCACTTCATTCAAATTTTACTTAAATTTGGATTTTTTAATTTTTTCTTTTTTTTTTTTTTCAGAATTTTTACCAAAAACTATTATCTCCCAAATGGAGTGAAATTGGAAAAAGTTTGTTAGGACAATTTTTTTTGGATATTTTAGTAGGTAAGTTGTCAATTAATTTTTATTTTTTTTTAATTTGTGATCTAGAGTCCCTTTTTCACCTCCGAAGATCTCAAAATCCCCAAAACGTGGCCAAAAATAGTGGATTTGGCCCTATTTTGGCACCTCCACTCCATACCCTTTGGAATTTGGACAGAATATCAACTAGGTACCTTTGTGTCTACTTTTTGGAATCTTTTTATAAATTTCATCTTCATATGGGTCCCGGTCATTAAGCACCACTCTAATCTTCAAAAACCACAAATCTAGGTTTTCTGGAAAATTGAAGCAAAATTGGCTAGTGGCCCTCACTGACATGTTTGTATACTTTCTTACTGTGAAAATTCCATTTGAATTTCATATAATTTTTAGTTGGCCTACTCTTGTTATGGCCAATACAAGTTTCTAGCTCGAGATTTTTTTTAATTTTTGTCCCATTTTTCTCCTTTCATTTCCTCCTCTCTTTTCTTCTCTTATTATATTTTTCTTTCCCTTCCTTCCTTTTCTTCTCTTATATCATGACATATAAGGCCTTGTAAATCATCTTACCACACCAACAATTCGTTTCTTGGTCGATACGTCTCTCCAATCTTATATTTCTCCACCGATAATCTTCGATTTATCACCGAGAATTATCTTTCTGATCGATGTTTCGCTTCTCTCCTTTCTTCTTTATCGCTCCAAAAATTGTTCTTTCAAGTGACATATCGCTAGGATTTATTTTATTTTTCGATGATGTATCAGTCCAACTTCTTTCATTTTGGGTGATGTATTGCACCAAAAGATTATGTTTTATCTTAGTGTCCTTTCCTCAACTTTTTCCAAGTCTTCATCTTCTTTTTAATTCAACGACAACATCGTATCACACCAATAATTTCTCTTTTGGTCGACGTATCATGCCAAAAAATTATCTTTTTGGTTGACATATCATGCCAAAAATTTATCATTTGGCCGATGTACACTAGTACATTTTCCTCATTTTTCGACGCCGTTATGATGCCCATTCGATGTCCACCCATCTGGATTTCAACAAAATCCCTCTCATTCATTGAACTCCTTTCGTCATACTCTCGATGATCCAAAAATCCTTAGATACCAACTTAATCTTTAAAAACCCATATTAGAATCTAACTTGATTAAAAAATATTTCTTGATTGTATTGAGGTGATTTGTAGAAAACATGTCAATATGATTATTATCCAAAACCTCATGAAATGATGAATACTTTACAAAATAGTGAGATAACACACAAAAAAAAAAAAAAACTCAATGAGACAAGATTTGATGACGGAGTTCACCTCTCCTAGGATACATCTTCGAGTTCCCTTTCAACAGTGAGATTGATCTTCATTAATCTCCAATGTCAAAAATTACAATGAAAATAGACTTAAAAATCCAATATTGAAGTCACTCTTCAATTCTTCTACTCAAAATCTGAACTAGAGGTTAACATTGAATTCCTCTCAATATTATGAGAAAAATGAGTATAAACTTGACCATATTCTGAACTAGCTCAATTTCACCCCCTTTGACATGTAAAAAAATGTGCTAAAACTCTTATACAAGGCTATCTAGATTAGGATTTTCATAGACAACATATTAGCACAAAACAAACATCACCATCATGCTCCTCGCAAAAAAACGAGAAAAATAAGTATAATATTGACTATGTGTGGACATAATACTTATCAACATGCAAATCGAGACAACCAACATCATGGTTATGTTCCTCGACACACATCCTGATGTGTTGTCCGTACTCTGCATGGAAATCTATGCACTTTATCGAAATCCATGTCGGGATTTGGAATTCATGCCCATTAAATAGGGCACAAGCCCCCAACTCCCATCTGAACCCCATGCAACCTTTTAATATTGTTTGTTGGATGGTTGTAACAACACAACGATATGGTATAATGGTTGGCACACTATATATAAGTCATGGCTTATGTTTGGTGGGAGGCTTGGGGTTCAAGCCTCATGAACTTCGTTTCTTGGAATATTATTTATATAACAATAACTATATTGTTATCCATGAGAATATTCGATGGGATCATTGGTTATTATGGTTATCACGTGTTGTTAAGTTTGTTGGGCCATGCTAGGAGGTCGGATGTTCAATTCCTTCTGACTACAACCTTTTTTATCCTAGGCCAACTTGGCCTTCTCTAAGGTGCCATGCAGCAACATATGATTGGTCCACGTGGCACCCTATAATTGGTCCACTTGTTTCCTAATGTACGGTCAATACCACGTCAGTTGTATGATTGATGCCACTTCACGTTCCTAGTCAGATGCCACGTCAGCATCGTACTGATGAACGATCATGCCACATGTCGCCCTTCCAGTGGTGACACGTTTCACCTTTGACATTGACTTTTTTCCCATGTTGACTAGAACTTTGACCGGCTATATCTTTTTCATGCAAACTTCGTTTGAGGGAATTTTTGTGCCATTGGAAAGCTATCGCCGAGCTCTACACAATGAAGTATTTTTTGGGAACATTTGAGACGATTAAATTTTGAGCATTTATGGATCCTCTTGGACCTCTTTGAGCGTTGTGGATCCTCCTGGATCACTCAACATCCATAAACTTATGTCAGATATCCGACGTACAAGACTTCTACATGGAAGCTATGGAGAGATTTTAATCATTGTTATTATGACCATGATATTGTGGCGGTATTGCGACACATTGATATGTCACATAAAATTCTCTAAGAAAATATCACGAGGCAAGCAACACTCTTTTTAGTGATGAAAATGGGCGTTACTGCGGCATAGGCATGTAACTACCATTGAAAAGCTGATGCACACGCCATACAAATTACGAATTTATACCCAACGACCTACATTGACATCGTGATGATCTACAACATGTAGTTCATTGAAGATCCGATGATATAGCATGATGGTGTCTATTATCCCCTATCCTAGGGATAACTAAGGAGATATTGCCTCAAGGCCCACATGTCCTAGACATGGAGTACCGAGCGCCATATGACTTGAGCTTGGCCTTGGAGGGCCCATCTTTTATTCAACACCTCCTATCCATCATCAGCAGCAACATCCATCCCATCGACCTGGTTCTGAAGTAGCAATGGGTCTTGCTCCATGAGGTAATGAGTCTAGGTATCATGATATGTGTCACTCTGATTCTCAAAGTATTTGAATATGTGCAATGAATTCTCTTTTGTTTCATGACGTTTGCTTGGAAATTGTTCTCTTTAACTTGTCCATACCTGGGGGGGGTGACATAGTGCCCTAGTAAGTTGGTTCCCTTAGGGATGAGTTTCCACTGGGTGGGTATATGAAAGATCATCGTCCATTCCTTCCATACTTACCACTTTTCATCATTGTTCCCCTCATATTTCCCCTACATTGGTTTAGGTATTGGGTTTTCCAAGCTAGTAAGGGTTGTACCTTGCCTTGTTGGAAGAAGGGGCTAAAGGCCTAGAGGGTAAAAGTAGTTGGAAAAAGTTAAAATCCAAGATGAAACCTTGAGATTATTTTCCCAGGGATTCCCGAGAAAGAAATAAAAGGCTTCTTAGCAAGAAAAGGGGACCCATAAAATAAAATAAAACTCAATACCTAGTTGGTGGATAGGAGGTCTCATCATGAGCTATTCTATTAGGTCCATGGGAATGTAGCGGTATGAAATTTCCATCCATATGGTCACCAAAATAGGGTAGTGGATCTTGGTGGCATAGCCAAGAGAAAGGGGGTATCATCACGAGCCAACCTTCTCATTTCCGTGAAATTCTTGTGGGTAACGTCGTCACCACCTGTTACCATGCTGGGACAATGTCCTCCAACTATTCTCTTGAAAAGAAAAGGAAATAAAACAAAGAGTAAAAGGAATTGAATGGGATAGGAAACAATGTCATCCATGACAAGGCTAGGGATGATTTTAAGAATGGAAAATTATTTTAAAATGTAGAAACCTTGGCAAATCTTACTAATCCTTCATATACCAACTATAAAATGTTTGGCGATATTTTTGTAAACATATTCAAATTTCTAAGGATATTGTATAGTTTGTATAAAATTTTGGTGATTTTTAAGGTAAAATAATTTTTTCCTACAAAATTTGGGCAAATCATTTTTAGAATAGTGAATCTTTTTGGGGGGGAAAACATGGAAAATTAGAACATGAGAGAAATTTAGCCCCTAAAATCATCCCTGGACAAGGTGTAGCTCACCCTCTACAGAGGCACCCACAGGTAAGACCTACATTTCCCTGTTATCACTACACCCCTTGCCCAAACTTTCCCTACACCATATCATTCATATACATGACCTGTATTGGTCTTTACCTGGGAAACACCCCAAACTTGAGGAGGATTAGCCCAATAGGACACCCTGAAACCCTCTCCAAACCTGGATTGTCAAACTACATAACGTCTTTGAGAATTTGTTTGGGTAAAGGGGGTTTTGATGTAAATGTTTGGGTAAATTGATTATTATATGTGATTGACATTGTTATGATCCCTGTGACTTATGAGCCCATGGAGGGTGTACTTGTTGTTGTTGCAGGACCATGCTCGACAGACAGGTACATATGGGGAGATGATTAGTTTGAACCTCCATGGGGCTAAAATCCCACCAAATCGATGTTGTGACCCCAGCCAGGGGAAAAGGGATACCAGAGGCTTGCACTAGAGAAAAAGGAGGACATTCCATCATAGACACTTTGGCAGGCATGGACCTAGGGGGGTCTTTCCCTTCCACCATGATGTTGGCCCTTGAAGGCCCATGACATCATCATATTGAGCCTTGACGTCATCTAGTTAGGGTTTTGGCATGAGGATGGATTGGTTGGCACGTGTGGAAGATTTTGAGGCCTAACGTTCCATGAAGGGGCCTAACGTCACCCTAAGAGGGGAATGATGTCATCCCTAAAGACACATTAGGGTTTTAAATGGTTAATTTTGTGTAAAATTGGATTTTTGATGTAAACTAGCCATGTCGGCCTTTTTTGACCTAAAATGTAATTAAAGGTCAATCATATTGTATAAATAGAGAGTTAAGACTCTCATTTTTTCATCATATTTCACCTCACATAAGTGTGAGGTCTAAAATTTGCCCTCTTTTAAGGATTATTGGTTGAACTAAGTGGTGCGCAACTCTTGGAGGGAGATTTTATTGGTGAATTTTTACATTTTCATGGTGGAAAGTCTTCAACTAGGGCTTGTGACTAGATTTTTCTTGGTGAATGTAAGTAGAAATCTACAATCCTTATTTCTTTGAATGGTTATGGTATCTTTTACTTTTCATTTTTAAGATTATGAAATTGCCAGTGTGAAACCCTAGGAGAAAAGCACATGTTATTGTCCTTCTCTTAATAACTATCCACCTACTTGATTTTGCTAGAAGACACCTATATGGAAGCATATACTAGATCCCTACCTTAGTAGCACTCTAGTACTATTTATTCATTAAACTTTTATTTTATTTCAAGCTTGATCTAAAGAAGAAGGAAAACCACTAGGGCCTAGGGTTACCTACTTCCTAGTAGCTTTTTCCTTCTAGGTTTTTGGATGATTGAGGCCTTAGGTTACTAACACTTCAACCATCCTCCCTCTTGTCTTTAGCTCACCCATTATCATTTGTTTCCCCTAATATTTATGCTTCAAAAGTGACTCCATTCACCCTAAAGGCACTAGTTCACACCTTACAATTGATTGATTGATGAAAACAACCTTCAAACCATCTACCTCAAGATCTCTACTAACCACTTCTAACCTTAGATCAGACTAATTTACTAACTATATTGCTGTTGTTACAAAAGAAAGCTGCAACAATCTATAAAAATAGTAAAAGCATCTAAAAGCAAGTGTTAGAGCTGATTTTACATTGCCTTCTTTGCTTCTGACAAATACTAGCATATTGCCAATTTTAGGTTATCATTTTTGGTCATTATTGAAGCTTTACTAAGGCATAATTGTGAAGCTATCATTATATATACATTGTTGTTATAAATATTTATGTTGCTTTAACTTTTATATCAGCTCATGCTTTTATTCAAAGTCCATGGTTTTATGAAGCACTAATATCAATTGGTACTTGCAAATAGTGTTTTTCTTGTTGTCTTGTTCTGGGCAGGTACACTTAAGAAAATCTTTGCTTATTCTTATTAAAACCATTGGGAATTTCTGATCAGAGTGACTTGTGAGAAGGGAAGAACTTTCTTGATACTATTACCTTTGACTTCTCAAACCCCCAAGTCACTAGGGACATCTCCCCTGGGATACTACCCATAAAGAGAAAGAGGTGTCTTATTTAGGTGATAGTGACAGGAAAACCTCTTGTTACGCCAATTTATTGTTCACTTGCCTTTGGATTTTGGGCAAGTACAAATTGTGTGATAACAATTTGGCACCATTGTTGGGGAACACTGAGTCAATTCTCCTCAAAGACAACACTTTTCGGTAAGCCTTTCCTCAAAAGACTTTATTTTACAAAGCTTACCTGGCGACTCCACTGAGGGTGATCCCCTCATCACTTTGATAGTTTCAAGAAAATTATCTGGCAACTCCAATGACCTTTTCCAAGGTGCCACCTTACTCTCAATTCTATGATATTTCCAAGTTATGAGATCATGTCACCCTGGGAACAAGTGTATCCGACTATTAATTTCAAAAAATTTCAAGGATACCCACATTATTTTGATACAAAATGGTTAAACAATTATCCAAGATTTGGAGGCCTCCCAATTACTCACATTGTAGAATTCTTGAAATATATAAGTGAGATAGAATTGGAAGAGGAGGATGTTCTGGTAAAATTGTTCATACTTTCTCTGCCATCTTTTTTTAAAGATTGGTTTAAGAGTTGTTGCGAAGATAGATGTATATCATCTTTTGTAGACCTCATTAGTAGGTTATTGAGTTTGTGAAACCACAATGCTTCACATATGAAGATTCTCTTCAGAATCTCGCAGTAGCCCAAGAGGACGAAGGATTCACTACTGAGATTGTGGAAGATCTCAGGGATGTATACCATACTCAATACCAAGAACCCTCTGATATAGAAGGAGCGATTTATGAAGAAAATTGTCAACCCCTTGAAGAGGAACAAGATTTCTCCCATGATTCGATAGAATGTAGTAAAGATTTAAATAAATAAGTGAATTATGAAGATGAAGCACTAGTATCCACTCCTTCATCTGATGAATCTCTCCAAGATCCTATTTCTCCTGCATAAGACAAAGAGAATGAGGTGAGTCATTTTCCTTTCCATCTTTTTGATGACACTTTGTTCTATGATTCAGAAGGTGAAAAAGTGAAGGAACCCTTGGAAGAGCTAGAATCTTCATTTTCTAAAGTTGAAGAGATGAGTCTTGGGGATGATGCATTGGATCCTCTTCCATTTTATAAAATCGTCCAAGCCATTTATGCTCCTGCACATCAAGAAGTGAACACGGTGTGTTGTTTCCCTTTCCAAGATTTTGATGATTCTTTATTTTATGATTTGGAAAGTGAAGAAGTGTTCGAGGAGCCCTTGGATGCATTAAATCCTTCATGTTATGATAAAGGTAATGACATTGTTGATAATATTGATGAGTTCATGCATGTTGGAAGAAGTAAGTGGGATGTCATTGGTTCTAATGAGGATCCCATTTATGATATCGAAGGATATGTTTGAATGTTGCCTTTACAACTATCATATGAGGTTACTAATGATTCTGAAATTTCGAAACAAGGAAATGATATAGTTACAAAAATCTCCAAGGGTGACCTAGTTTTATTTTCTCCTGATGATTTTAGGTCATACCTTGAATATTTTTATGAGTATTCATTTGAGCACTTGGATTTATTCTATGAAGAACATTATCAACCACCATTGTGCTCAGATCTTGTTAGAGGTGAGGACATTGCTTTCCCAAGGCATGGTACTTGTGACAAGGTTCTCCAACCCCCTTCGATTAATTTACCTCGCTATGTCACTTAGGGTGTAGTTGGGAAACATGTCCCCTGTCTTGAATTTTCTCCAGGGCAAAGCCTACGTTTAGAATTCAGGGGTAGGTTGAATACCTTAAGAAGAAGTTTATTATCTCAGTATTTCAACCTTAACTTAAGAAATTGTCAATCATCCTCTAGGTTCTTATTAGTCCCTTCCCAGACCTCAAGATGTGAAGATGTCCAAGGTAGCCAACTAATCCAGAATTGGATCCAGGAGCCAAATGGGGCTCAGAAATCCCTAAAAATAAAAGTGCCCATAATCTCTTCAAAACAGACGTGTAAGTGGGCCTCAACATTACAAACCTAGTTCAACTTGAATGGGATCAAATGAACGTCGTATGCTCTAGATATCACGATATTTTCATTTTTCCAAACATGCAAAAATTGATGACTGTACAGTTCGTACAGTGCCACGTGGTAGATGACTGTACGGGTCGTATGGATGTATAGATGACGTGGCAGGGTACGTGGTGCTGATGTGGAAAGTGTGTTCACTAGTTTTATAGGCTGACACGTGGCAAAGTGACTGAGCATACAGACTGATGACGTGTCAGATAGGTGGACCGATCAGAGTGTGACACATGGCACATTCGTACGGCTGACGTTGCAGGGCTGTACATCTGTACGACACATGGAATATGTGGAAGGTACAGTGGAAAATGATTGGGTTGACACTTGGGTAGACAACTAGATGAATTGGTGCTTGACACATGACATGTTATCCGACGAATAAAGTGGTTCCACATGGCCCAGAGATGGGCTACCATGTGGCACCCATTCAATGGCTAGAAGTTATGGAAAAATGTTTGGAGTTCACGAGAGTCGACCCCGTGACCTCTCCTCCGGGCTATGGTTTGGCAGAGTCGAGACTACCAACCCGCCCAAGGTGCTTCTTATTAAACATTGGTGCAAATAATGTATTTAAGTTTTCATTGTGGTAAGCTCGGACGGGGGAAAGGGCTGGGGCCTAGCCCTAGCCCCTGATCGCAACACTCCATATAAAAACAGTAACTGGTGGGGATTATTCCAGTGTAGCCAATGCATAGCACGAGACAATTACCTATGACCAGGGGCATGTTCCTTAACCTTTGGTGGGAGTGTGTATGGTTAGATCCACCTTCGCTTCAACCCCAACGCATATGTATAACCATGTGTCTGTTCCACTATATTGGAACAAAGATGTTGTGCTAGCCCCAGTTCCATGTTGAATGCATAGGACCTGGTACTAAATGGATAGTGCGGAATGTATTGGGTTATCCCTAGTCGATCGAGCTAGCCTGCCAACTAGGGGCATAACTGTAGGCTTTACAGTTAGGGGATAAACTGATAAGGTGTGTGGAGCAGAAGCACTTGGCCACATGGCCTTGCACCATAAGATCAGGTTCAAAACTCAAGGGGACCAATGCACAATCTCAACGCCTGGACACATGGAGACACCCAATATGACCAGAGGAGCGCGAAATCCGTGATCACTTTGGTGTTCTATGGTTTTGTTGTTCTTCATACTTATGTTTAGATCTGTAGATGTTTATATGGCTGTCATATTTTCTCTTTAATTATTCCTCTTTCGTTAGTTTTCTAAATGGTTATTTAAGGCATGCATAATAACTCAACCATTGTCGTTGAAAAGATCTTTTCTGATCAAGTGGTATTAAGCTAGTTGACATTTCGAATTTGAGTTTTCATGATTACCAGGGAAAAGGACATCTCAGTTGAGAAAATGGCATCTAAAGAGGGACATTCTCAAGATGAGAAGGATATGCAAGCTACTCTCTTTTCCATGTCTGAGATGGTGAAAGTGTTGTATGAAGACTACTTGGAACGAAAGAGATCGGTTCAAGAGAAAGATTCAAAGAACAACAAAGACAAAGAAGGATTGAAGGAATTACCTTCTACATCTGTTTCAAAAAACATCTCTGAGGTATGCAATGAAGGTCATTCATCAATTTCGCAGTATTCCCATCAAGATGGTTTTGGTGAATTTGAAAAACATACAAGAGGTATAGGTTTGAGATTGCTAACCAAGATGGGTTATGAAGGAAAGGGTATTGGAAATAAGGGCCAAGGTATCATTAATCCCATTGAGGTTCTGGAAAGACCTCATTATTTAGGATTGGGATATGGTGAAGAGGAGAATGGATCATTCTCCAAGATGGGTTCCAAAACATCAGAAGCAAGTGATGCTTCATATGATTGGCCTAAGTCATTGCAGGATCGATTCACGAAAGGTGATGGTGTATCACTCCTTGATGGTGATAGTGAATGCAAATCATCTCCAAATCAAAGTGAAGATCAACAAGAGATTTATAATGGTCATGATTTTTCCAATTATCTATTTTATTATAAAAAACATAATCATGTAATCTAAAACTTGTGGAATATTTATCCTTGTACTTTTTATCATTCACCTAAGCATTTTGTTTCCAAGTGTTAGAAGAGACAATATTTGTACAAGAAGTATACGTCGACCAAGAATGAGACATGACATAAAGACTCAACTCCACAATGGAAGAAAGAGAATGGAAAACAAGTCTGGATGGAAAAACTCACTGCACTTATTGCAACATGGGTGGACATCAAAAGGCTAAATGTTGGAAGCTTAATCCAGAGCTTTGTCCAAAGAAGGACAAAAGGATTGCGCGTGTACTCATGAAGGAAGAATCATTACTATCGAAGCAAGAGGAACACCATGAAGGAAAGAAAATAATCACTTGGTTATGCTAGAAGTGGACGTCACATCTTCATTGTATTTTGCTTCCATTAGTGTAATCACACATTTTGAAATGATGCCCTGTTATAACATCATTTTTGTACAACATAGTGTTTGTTTTTGTCCTTATGAGTATGTAATCAGTAAATTTTAATTTTGTAACCTTTTGGAGGACCAAAAGGTATTTAGTGGGGAAATGTGATTCAGAATTAGATCTAGGAGTCAGATGGGGCTCAGAAAGGCCTAAAAATCAAAGTGCTCAAAATCTCTTCAAAACGGACATGTGCATAGGCCTCGATGTTACGAACCCAATGCAACTTGAATGGGCTCAAACGAATGTTGTATGCTCCATATATCACGATCTGTTCATTTTTACAAACAAACAAAATTGATGACTGTACAGTCCGTACAATCTGACATGGCAGCTGACTGTACGAGTTGTACGGCCATAAAATTGATGTGGCAACTGGCTGTATGAGCCGTACGGCTATACAACTAATGTGGTAGATGACTGTATGAGCCATATGGCCATACAACTAATGTGGAAGGGTATGTGGCGCTGACATGGCAAGTATGTTGACTGGGCGTACAGACTGACATGTGGTAGGGTGATTGGGTGTATGGACTGATGACGTGTTGGACAGGTGGGCCAATCAAAGTGTGACATGTGTCACCACTATAAGGGTGGCACATGGCACGTACATACCACTGATGTGGTAGGGCCATACAACTGTATGACACGTGGCAGGTACAGTGGAAAATGACTGGGCTGACACCTGGGTAGACAACTGGACGAATGGGTGCTTGAAACGTGGCATGTTATTCGAAGAATAACATGGTGCCACATGACACCCATTCATTGGCTAGAGGTTATGGAAATTTTTTTGGAGTTCACGGGAGTCGACCCCGTGACCTCTCCTCTGGGCTATGGTTTGGCAGGGTCGGGGCTAACAACCTGCCCAACGTGATTCTTATTAAACATTGGCGCAAATAATGTGTTTAAGTTTGCATTGTGGTAAGCTCAGATGAGGGAAAGGGATGGGGCCTGGCCCCAACCCCTGGTTGCAACACTCCATATAAAAACAGTAACATAGGACCTGGTTCTATATTGTTTTGGTGTGGGGATTATTCTAGTGTAGCCGACACATAGTACGGGACCATTACCTATGACCAGGGGCCCGTTCCTTAACCTTTGGTAGGAATGTGTATGGTTAGCTCCTCCTTCACTTCAGCCCCGACACATATGTATAACCATGTGTATGTTCCACTATATTGGCGCGCGGGTGGTGTGCTAGCCCCGGTTCCGTGTTGACTACATAGGACCCGGTACTAAACAGATAGCACAAAATGTATTGGGTTAGCCCCGGTCGGTTAGGCTAACCCACTAAATAGGGGTGTAACCGTAGTCTTTATAGTCAGGGGATAAACTGATAAGGGCGCGTGGAGCAGAAGCACTTGGCCACATGCCCTTGCACCATAAGACCAGGTTCAGAACTCAAGGGGGCCAGTGCACAATCTCAGCGCTTGGCCACATGGAGACACCCAATATGACCAGGAGCACGGAGATCAATGGGGTTGCACCCTGTTTTGGTTTTAAGTGGGTTTTATACTATAGTATATGATTTTAAATGGATTTGTTCAACAATTTTTGGATATTTTATCCATTTTAGGAGGATGTTGGGCACTTTTTGAGGCTAGATCTTGGGGGGAAGTTGGGATATGGTTACCAACTTCATGCATATATAAACCAGGGATTATTGAAGCCATGGGAGGAGGTTTAGAGCATGTTTATGCTGCAGAAATATTGAGCCAAAGCCATTGTCATGCAGGGAAGCTATTGAGGAGTGCACCTTTGTAGGCCATTTCTAGGAGCTTCGTTCATCCGATTTGGGTGTCGTTAGTTTTGATGGGTTCTTGAGATCTGGTAGAACACGACCAGATCATTGTTGTAATCCATTGGAACTTTCATGATGTACTGGAAAATATTCATAAATAAGAAATCCCACAGAGACATAGGCCTGGAGACGTAGGCAATATTGCCGAACTCTGTTATCACTTTGGTGTTCTATGGTTTTGTTGTTATTCATGCTTATGTTCATATTTTTAGATGTTTATATGGATGTCATATTTCCTCTTTAATTCTTCCTCTTTCATTAGTTTCCTAAATGGTAATTTAACGCATGCATAATAACTCAACCATTGTCATTTAAAATATCTTTTCGGATCACCAACCTTCAGACTCTTTGAGTTGGTATTTTGAACCTTTGATTTTTCATGATCCCTTTCTGAGATGGATTGAACACTTTCCTAAGAGTTTGAATTGGCATAATTTTGTCCCTCCCTCCTACCTCCATGAGCTAGAATTTATGATTTCGATGATACAATACATTTTCTAACTCATGTTATTTTTGTGCTTGACTTATCATTTTTTTGGTTTATGATGAAGCACAGAGGAAAGTATTATTAGACATTGCTAGGATGGTTTCACTGGCTATTTGACTACACCTAGAATTCAACCAACATATAAGTAGAGGTAAGTAGGTAAGCATTTGAATTCATTGTATATACCATCTGCATATCATGCTAGAGTAGTGTAGTTTCATTTCCATTTTTATATATGATTGCTTACTTGTATTTCATTGTATCATATATGAGCCAGGGGTGATATCATCACCCCAAAATATTACTAATTTCTTTTCTTGAGATCTAGCAGATTACAGGTCATGCCAGAGATGTTGAGGTTCTCATGCGCTCTACAGTGAGGACATGTCCCCGAGTTGGAGCCAGATGTTATCCCATATCCTAGGGATAACTAAGGACATTATGTCTCAAGGCCCACATGTCTTAGACATGGAGTATCAAGAGCCATATGACTTGAGCTTGGCCCTGGAGGGCCCATCGTTTCTTCAATGCCTCCTATCTATCAACAACAACAACATCCATCCCATCGGCCTGGTTCTGAAGTAGAAGTGGGTCTTACTCCATGAGGTAATGAGTTTGGGTATCATGGTATGTGTCACTCTGATTCTCAAAGAATTTGAATATGTGCATTGAATTCTCTTTTGTTTCATGACGTTTGCTTGGAAATTATGCTCTTTAACTTGTCCATACCTGGGGTGTATGACATAGTTCCCTAGTAAGTTGGTTCCCTTAGGGATGAGTTTCCATTGGGTGGGTATATGAAATATCATCATCCATTCCTTCCATATTTACCACGTTTCATCATTGTTCCCCTCATATTTCCCCTACATTGGTTCAGGTATTGGGTTTTCCAAGCTAGTAAGAGTTCTACCTTGCCTTGTGGGAAGAAGGGGATAAAGGCCCAGAGGGTAAAAGTACCTGGAAAAATTTAAAATCCAAGATGAAACCTTGAGATTCTTCTCCAAGGGATTCCTGAGAAAGCAATAAAAGGCTTCTTAGCAAGAAAAGGGGACCTGTAAAATAAAATAAAAATCAAGACCTAGTTGGTGGATAGTAGGTCTCATCATGAGCTGACCTATTATGTCCATGTGCATGTAGAGGTATAACAATGCCATCCATCTAGTCACAAAACTAGGGTAGTGGCTCTTGGTGGCATATCCAATAGAAAGGGGATCTCATCACGAGCCAACCTTCTCATTTCCATGAAATGCTTGTGGGTAACGTTGTCACCACTAGTTACCACTCCAGGACAGTTTCCTCCAGCTATTCTCTTGAAAAGAAAAAGCAATAAAACAAAGACTAAAAAACATTGAATGGGATAGGAAACAATGGAATCCATGACAAGGTGCAGCTCAACCTCTACAGAGGCACCCACATGTAAGACCTACATTTCCCTGTTATCAATGCACCCCTTGCCCAAACATTCCCTACACCATCTCATACATATACATGAACTAGATTGGTCTTCACCTGGGAAACACCCCAAACCCGAGGAGGATTATCTGAATAGGACACCTTGAAACCCTCTCCAAACCTGGCTTGTCAAACTCATAACGTCTTTGAGAATTTATTTGGGTAAAGGGGGGTTTGATGCACATGTTTGGGTAACTTGATTATTATATGTGATTGAAATTGCTATGATCCCTGTGACTTATGAGCCCATGGAGGGCGTACTTGTTGTTTTTGTAGGACCATCCCGCATGGATAGGTACATATGGGGAGATGATTAGTTTGGACCCCCATGGGGCTAAAATCCCACTATATGGATGTTGTGACCCTATCCAGGGGAAAAAGGATACCAAAGGCTTGCAAACGAGAAAAAGAAGGACATTCCATCAAAGACACTTTGGAATGCCTAGACCTAGGGGAGTGTTTCCCTTCCACCATGACGTTGGCCCTTGAAGGCCCATGACATCATCATATTGAGCCTTGACGTCATCCAATTAGGGTTTTGGCAAGAGGACGACTTGGTTGGCACGTGTGGCAGCTTCTGACGCATTTTGAGGCCTAACGTTTCACTTTTGAGGCCTAGCGTTCCATGAAGGGGCCTAACATCACCCTAAGAGGGGCATGACATCATCCCTAAAGACAAATTAGGGTTTTAAATGGTTAATTTTATGTAAAACTGGATTTCTGATGTAAACTAGCCATGTCAACCTTTTTTGACCTAAAATGTAATTAAAGGTCATTCATATTGTATAAATAGAAAGTTAAGACTCTCATTTTTTCATCATCTTTCACCTCACACAAGTGTGAGGTCTGAAATTCAGCCTCTTTTAAGTCTTATTGGCTGAACTAAGTGGTGCACAACTCTTGGAGGGAGCTTTTATTGGTGAATTTTTGCATTTTCATAGTGGAAAGTCTTTAACTAGGGCTTGTGACTAGACTATTCTTGGTGAATGTAAGTATAAATATACAATCCTTCTTTCTTTGAATCGTTATGGGATATTTTAATTTTCATTTTTAAGATTATGAAATTGCTAGCGTGAAACCCTAGGAGAAAAACACATGTTATTGTCCTTCTCTTAATAGTTATCCACCTACTTGATTTTTCTAGAAGACACCTCTATGGAAGCATATAATAGAGCCCTACCTTAGTATCAATTTAGTACTATTGCTTCATTAAGATTTTATTTTATTTCAAGCTTGACCTAAAGAACAAGGAAAACCGCTAGGGCCTAGGGTTACCTACTTCCTAGTATCTTTTTCCTTCTAGGGTTTTGGATGATTGAGGCCTTAGGTTACTAACACCTCAACCATCCTCCCTCTTGTCTTTAGCTCACCCATTATCATTTGTTTCCCCTAATATTTCCACTGCAAAAGTGACTCCATTCAAAGTCCATGGTTTTATGAAGCACTAATATCAATTGGTACTTGAAAATAGTGTTTTTCTTGTTGTATTGTTCTGGGCAGGTACACTTAAGAAAATATTTTCTTCTTCTTATTAAAACCATTGGGAATTTCTGATCAGAGTGACTTGTGAGAGGGGAAGAAATCTCTTGATACTATTACCTTTTCCTTCTCAAAACCCCAGGTCACCTGGGACGTCTCCCCTAGGATACTACCCCTAAAGAGAAAGAGGTGTCTTATTTAGGTGACAGTGATAGGACAACCTCATGTTACGACAACTTATTGTTCACTTGCCTTTGGATTCTGGGAAGTGAAAATTGCGCGATAACAATATAATCAAAGGTAAGACATAGGAGAGCTCCCAATCCTATTGGAAATGAGACGGACATGCATCGGAATCCTGATGGCCATAAAATAAAGTAAAAAAAAATCGAATTACATTGGATATAGGGAGCAGGTTGAGGCATATGTAGATGACAATGTTCTCAATATATGATGATATAGACAATTAGGATTATGTTTTCAAATGTATATTGTTGCATAAAACCCTAATTCAATCCTGTTAGAGCCTCCAAAACTAAAAATGCATAGTCACACTTAAGAGATACATGTTTTTTTTGTTTTAGACTGTAATTTATGCCCTTGTGCATAAATGCACATCGAGCTGCATTAAAATGCACACCCAGGTCTTAACACACCCACAATTTTAGTGTTCAAGTTTTTGAGGGTGTATTAGATAATTTTACACCTTTCTACATATTTATATTTTCATTTGCAAACACAAAAGTGGTGTTGTGTAAAATGGGCAAATTCTACCTTGTAAATTGAGACACCAAAACAATAGAAAGTGACCTAATGGAAATGCACGCCCATGCTTCTATATAGCTCCGAATTTAATGATCTAGGATTTGGGGTGAATTTAATAGCATTCCAAGTCTATATATTTCATATGGAGTGCATTTTAAAAGGACTAAGGACTTCTACCTTGAACCAAGATTCAAGACCTTTTGTAAAATGGAGGGTAAAATTGTCTTACTGTAAAATGCATGCCTAAGACTCATATGACCTCCAAATTGAGTGGTTTAAATTGTGGAGTTTGGATTTTATCATTTTACATATATTCATACTTTATATGTGCAATTTGAAACCTAAAACCCTCTAGTGTGTGTAAAGGATAAAAGTTTTCTTGTAAATGCAAAAAAAAAACTCATAAAGGGAAAAATGCATAAAAATGCATGAAAACGGTGCAAGATGAGAAATGCACACCCTTGGACAAAAAATCCATGTATGTTGTTGTTAATTTACAAGTTACAGGCCTGTGGATTTGTTGTAAATCTTAAAGAATGCATAATAGCATGATTTGTGCCTAGAATTTACTAAAGGGTTGAAATACACATGAATCTTTGGCAATTGTGCAAAGACACTAACTAAAATGGAAAAATGGGTACTAACTACCTGGGTCCATGAGATCGGTGAGGCAAGAGATTGTACAACCACATGACAAATATGCTAGTTGTTAGTTGCATTTCCATTGCGAAGACCTGCTGAAATCATAGAAAATACAAGGTTATATGATTGAATATTAATAATTAAATAAATAAAGAGACAAATCAACATGTACGACACCTAGAAACACTAAAATGCAATACATGAATGAGAAAAGTACTTGTTTTACTTTTAATCTGTAATTTATGCTCTTGTGCAGAAATGCACGCCATGCTTCACTAAAATTTATGCTTGGGTCTTAACACACCCGCAAATTCTACCAACTTGTAATTTGAGACACCAAAATAGTAGAAAGTGACCTAATGGAAATGCATGCCCATGCTTCTATATAGCTCCAAATTTAGTGATCTAGGATTTGGGGTGAATTTAATAACATTCCAAATATATATATTTCATTCATAATGCATTTTCAAAGGACTAAGGACTTCTACCTTGAACCAATATTCAAGACATTTTGTAAAATGGAGGGTAAAACCGTCTGATTGTAAAATGCACACCTAAGACTCATATGACCTCCAAATTGAGTGGTTCAAATTTTGGAGTTTAGATTTTATAATTTTACATCTATTTATACTTTATATGTCCAATTTGAAATCTAAAACCCTCTAGTGTGCGTAAAGGCTAAAAGTTGTCTTGCAAATGAAAAACAAAATGCATAAAGGGAAAATGCATGAAAACATGGCATGATGAGAAATTAATGCCCTTGGAAGAAAAATCCATGTATGGTGTTGTTAATTTACAAGTTACAGGTTTGTGGATTTATTGTAGATCCTAAAGAATGCATACTAGGGCGGTTTGTGCCCAGAATTTGGTAAAGGGTTGAAATACACATGAATATTTGGAAACTGTGCAAAGACACTAACTAAAATGGAAAAATGGGTACTAACTACCTGGGCCCATGAGCTCGATGAGGAAGGAGTTTCTACAACCATATCACACATATGCTAGTTGTTAGTTGCATTTCCATTGTGAAGACCACCTAAAATCATAGAAAATACAAGGTTATATGACTGAATATTAATAATTAAATAAAAAATAGACAAATCAACATGTACAACACCTATAAATACTAAAATGCAATACCTAAATGAACAAAATACTTGTTTTTCTTTTAAACTGTAATTTATGCCCTTGTATAGAAATGCACGTTAGGCTTCAAAAACATGCACGCCTATGTATTAACACACCTGTAATTTGAATGATTCAAGTTTGTGAGGGTGTCTTAGATAATGTTAAACCTGTCTACATATTTATATTTTAATTTGCAAACATAAAAGTGGTTGTTGTGTAAAAGGGGCAAATTCTACCTTGTAAATTGAGACACCAAAATAGTAGACAGTGACCTAATGGAAATGTGCGCCCATGCTTCTATATAGCTCCACATTTAGTGATCCAGGATTTGGGGTGAAGTTAATAACATTCCAAATTTATATATTTCATTCAAAGTGCATTTTAAAAGGACTAAGGACTTCTACCTTGAACCAAAATTCAATACCTTTTGTAAAATGGAGGGTAAAACCGTATTACTGTAAAATACATGCCTAAGACTCATATGAACTCCAAATTGAGTGGTTCAAATTGTGGAGTTTGGATTTTATCATTTTACATCTATTCATACTTTAGATGTGCAATTTGAAACCTAAAACCCTCTAGTGTGCATAAAGGCTAAAATTTGTCTTGTAAATGCAAAAAAAAAAAATGCATAAAGGGAAAAATGCATAAAAATGCATGAAAGCGGAGCATGATGAGAAATGCATGCCATTGGAATAAAAATCCATATATGGTGTTGTAAATTTACAAGTTATAGGACTGTGAATTTGTTGTAAATTCTAAAGAATGCATAATAGGGTGATTTGTGCCCAGAATTTAGTAAAGGGTTGAAATACACATGAATCTTTGGAAATTGTGCAAAGACACTAACTAAAATGGGAAAATAGGTACTAAATACCTAGGTCCATGAGGTCGATGAGGAAGGAGATTGTACAACCACATCACGCATATGCTAGTTTTTAGTTGCATTTCCATTGCAAAGGCCTGTTGAAATCATAGAAAATACAAGGTTATATGATTGAATGTTAATAAGTAAATAAAAAACAAACAAATCAACATGTACGACACCTAGAAAGACTAAAATGCAAAACCTAAATGATTAAATTACTTGTTTTTCTTTTAAACTGTAATTTATGCCCTTGTATAGAAATGCACGCCAGGCTTCAAAAACATGCATGGCCATGTATTAACACACTCACAATTTGAATGATTCAAGTTTGTGAGGGTGTCTTAGATAATGTTACACATGCCTACATATTTATATTTTCATTTTCAAACATAAAAGTGGTTGTTGTGTAAAAGGGGAAAATTCTACCTTGTAAATTGAGACACCCAAACAATAGAAAGTGACCTAATGGAAATGCATGCCCATGCTTCTATATAGCTCCAAATTTAGTTATCTAGGTTTTGGGGTGAAGTTGATAACATTCCAAATCTACATCTTTCATACAGAGTGCATTTTAAAAGGACTAAGGACTTTACCTTGAACCAAAATTCAATACCTTTTGTAAAATGGAGGGTAAAACTGTCTTACTATAAAATGCACACATAAGACTCATATGATCTCCAAATTGAGTGATTCAAATTGTGGAGTTTGGATTTTATCATTTTATATCTATTCATACTTTAGATGTGAAATTTGAAACCTAAAACCTTTTATTGTGTGTAAAGGCTAAAAGCTTCATTGTAAACGCCAAAATAAATGCATAAAGGGAAAAATGCATGAAAATAGGACATCATGAGAAATGCACATGCTTGGAAGAAAAATCAATGTGTGGTGTTGTTAATTTACAAGTACGGGACTATGGATTTGTTGTAAACCTAAATAATGCATACTAGGGTGATTTGTGCCCAGAATTTAGTAAAGGGTTGAAATACACACGAATCTTTGGCAATTGTGCAAAGACACTAACTAAAATGGAAAAATGGGTACTAACTACCTGGGTCCATGAGCTTGAGAGGTAGGATATTGTACAACCACATCACACATAGGCTATTTGTTAGTTTCATTTCCATTGTGAAGACCTATTGAAGTCATCAGAAAATACAAGGTTATATGAATGAATATTAATAACTAAATAAATAAACAAACAAATCAACATGTACGAGACCTAGAAATACTAAAATGCAATACTTGAATGAGAAAAATATATGTTTTGATTTTAAATTGCAATTTATGCATTTGTGCATAAATGCACGATGGACTTCAAAAAATGCACACCCAGGTCTTTACACTCATGCAATTTGAATGATTCAAGTTTCTGAGGGTGTCTTAGATAATGTTACAGTTTTCTATATATTTATATTTTCATTTGAAATCATAAATTTCGGATGTGTAAAAGAGGCAAAGTCTACCTTGTAAATTGAGAGACCAAAGCAATAGAGATTGGCCTGATAGAAATGTATGTTGATGTTTCTATATAGCTCCAAAATTAGTGATCTAAGATTTGGGGTGAAGTTAATAACATTACAAATCTATATATATCATCCATAGTGCATTTTAAAAAGACTAAGGATTTCTACCTTGAACCAAGATTCAATACATGTTGTAAAATGGAGGGTAAAATCGTCTTACTGAAAAATGCACGCCTAAGACTCATATGACCTCCAAATTGAGTGGTTCAAATTGTGGAGTTTTGATTTTTTCATTTTACATCTATTCATACTTTAGTTGTGGATTTTGAAATCTAAAACCCTCTAGTGTGCACAAAGGCTAAAAGTTTCCTTGTAAATGCATGCAAATGGGGCATGATGAGAAATGCAGACCCTATGAAGAAAAATCCATGTATGGTGTTTTAATTGATGAATTATTGTTACTATGTTAGTATAGGTTATTGAATAATACATTACATGATTTATTATATTGCTTATTTGGTTGTTAGCATACAAGATTTGTGCATTAGATGTAATGGTTGTTATCATTAGTACACACATGAGATATGTAAGTGCCAACTACACATAAATACCTAGTGCATGTATGTTAGTATTATTACGATGTATACTAATTAACAAAAAAGTATTGTTTATCTTGGGTGTGGGAAATGCATAGTATAATTAAACTTAATATTGTTGTTTATCGTGGGCGTGTAATGTTTTAGTATAATCAAAATTAAAATATTTAATGTTATTTCTTAAATTAATTGATTTATTTCAAGTTTTGATGTATTTTTTTGGTAATAAGAAAATATGATTTAATGATATTTTAATTGCATTTATTAAATTAGATAGCATGGCAGATATTAAATCTACCTAGCATAAATTTACATACCCCAACTTAAATGGGACAAATGAAGTTATTTTATTATTAGTTGATTTTCCCAAGGGGGGAGGGAGGCTAGGAAAGTAGTGGAGAAGGAAATAACGGGGGAATTTTGGATAGGTAAAGGGGGTTATAAGTTTTGGGGAAAGAGGATTATGGTTTTGGGAGGGAGAAAAACTATGAACTCTATGAATGGTGAATTATTGAGAACTGTGGATTGTGATTTTGACATATTATGGATTAGGTTGTTCTAAAGCTTTGGATACAAAGGGATAGGAAAACTCCCAAAGGTTTTCTAAAGTTAGGGAGAGAAAGAGGTTGTTTCTAGTTGACTGGGAGGTTAAAACTCTAGTTGGGAAACTTGCTAAAGATCAAAGGGTTGGGCTTCTAAATCTAGGCTGCTAAATCAAATAAGGTTGTAGGTATTTTCCTATGTCTTAGCTAATTACATTGATTGATTAGCTTGGTCATATTGTTCCAATTAAAATTATGGAATCCTAATATAGATTGATTAAACCTTGGATGCAATTGTTGATGCTGTTAGATGAATTATGTCGTTAATAAATAGAAAATGACAAATTCTTTAAATTTTGTACAAAACACAAAATATTTACATGCAAAAATTCTTAATTTGACAACATAAATTTAGTATTCAAGTTTAAAACTATTTAATGTACCAAAAGGGATTTACACATGGTATCAAAGCTTACTGTAAATATTGGAGCCTTAAGGTCCTACCTAGAAATGAGATTGGAATGTAAAATTAAAAAAAATAAATTCCAGACAATGTAATGAACTAGAAAACAATGAACTACTTAAACTAAAATAAGAACCCATAAATATATTTCCCTGTAAAGGTAATTCCTCTGTTCTTTTACAATGAAAAAGTTTTATAGTGAAAAAAGCATGCAATTGGAATTGGGTTTCCTACTACAAGGCAAAATACTCTGTAATTTTCAAGTAAATTAATCCTATGGAAACATCCTTGAAATCACATGGAAACAACCTAGAAACAAAAACAACCCAAAAAACCCTAAGATAATATTTTTTTTGTATGTGAAATCAAAATAAAAATTGATTTAAAAAAATGTTTGCTAATTTCTTGAAAAAGCCTAAATTTTTTTAGATGTGAATTATATATATATAATTTTGTTTATTATTATTATATATATGTAATAATAATAATGGTTAAAAACATGTGTTTTCTCTTAAGAGGTCATAGGTAAAAATAAATTATTATTATTATTATTATAACAAAAAAAATTACCTATAAAATATTTTTAAAACTAAACTAACATAAAAATAAAA
>JZKD02S1700802.1:435927-447213 GCA_000966675.3 Picea glauca | reverse complement strand
AAAGCATAGACTATGAGAAGATCTCATTTTGATGTCAAAGGTGTCATGAACACATGAACCTACTAAGAGAATGTCTGTTAAAAAAAAACGGAACGGGAAAACTCAAAACAACAACAGGATGAGTACGGGTTTGTTAGGCCAAACTACAAAGGCAGAGGAAATAAGAGACAAGGCAAGCCCCCCACAATCAGCAACCCGAAAGCAAGGAATAGAGTTGAAGGTGGGGAAATCCAAAACAGGCAGAAGAGGAGGAACAAAAAAGGAAAAAGGAAAGGGAGACAAATGAACAAGAAGCAAATAAGACCACAGAGATTCAAAAATCTCAAGGAAATCATAGGCACAACAAGAGCACAATCGAAGAAGGCGTCGGAGACATAAATACCCCAATGAAGAAGGTCGACAATGAGTCAGAAATGACACCAAGCGAGGTTGGAACAGAAGACCCAAACCTAAGAGATATCATGGAAAGGGAAGCGATAGACCTCCCAAATATACTGGAACAATGGAAAAAGAAAGGAGTTGACAATATACCAATGGATTAACTGGATTGCATCCAATACTTACTCCTTCTAAGGGAGGAAGCAAAAACTAGAGGAATCAAGCGCATGCATGGCGAAATAGGAAAATTGGGTATCAAAAGAGGAGAAGGTTAGCCACAACACTCACCAAAGTAGGAAATAAATAAAGGGAGGAAATAAAATAGCGTAGCCCTATAGGAATTAGGAGTGCTTCTGATAAATTCAGGTAAGATCAAAAATTTCTTTCCCAACTCCCCCCCACATGTTTAAATGAAGGTTATTACTTGGAACATAAGGGGCCTGAACAACCCTAGAAAACAATGAATCCTTAAATTTAGACTGAAGATGGAACAACCAGATATATGCTTCATTCAAGAGACAAAATGTAATATAGACAGAATGGAAATAATAAGTAAGAAGTACTAGAATAAGTACAAGTTTTTTACTATAGAGAGTCAAAACATGACGGGAGACATACTCACCCTGTGGAACCCACAATTGGTGAATCTACTCTCTGCTAAAGCCACTAGGCACACATTATCTATAAAAATGCAAGTGATAGGGAACATGAAGGAGGTATTATGTACAAATGTATATGGACCCTAGGTATTGGAGGATAAAAGAAGAATTCTCCTAGACCTAGAAAATCTAAAGGAGTGGAACAGTAACATCCATTGGATTCTGGCTGGGGACTTCAACATTATAACTACTCTGGCTGAGAAAAAATGGGGCAATCGAAAACTGGACAGAGATGCGGAAGAGTTCACAACCTTCATTAAAAAAGCGGAGCTAGTGGACATCAGGACTAGTAATGGCCAGTTTACCTGGAACAACAAAAGACATTCACACCACCAGGTGGTCACGCGGATAGACAAATTCCTAGTCTCAAAATCCATCATTCTACGGGGTTTAGCGCTAGAAGGAAGCATCCTCCCCCAGGGGGGATCAGACCACTGGCCGGTGCGATTGGAGGAAAATTTTCAGACAACACCAAAGAACATGCCTTTCAGATTCGAGAAATTCTGGATCGACCACCCAACCTTCAAGGAGAACATCAAAGCTTGGTGGCAAGAGGATATCCCGGAACAAGGCACACAAATGTTTAGACTTCAGAAAAAACTCAAATACATAAAGCAAAAACTCAAGAAGTGGAACAAAGAAGTTTTTGGAAATATAGACCAGGAAAAAAATTGATAGAGGTAAGAATGGAAGAGCTACAGGAGCAATGCATCCAAGAAGGCTACATCGAGGAGAGGAAAAAAGAGGAGAACCAATTACTCTAGGATTGGGAAGCAAGATATAAGCAAGAAGAGACCCTGTGGAGACAAAAATCCAGAATTCAGTGGCTTAAGGAAGGGAAGAGAAATACCAAGTTCTTCCACAAATCCACTATAGCAAGAAGATCTCATAGCAGAATTCTGAAGATCCAGGATCAGGATGGGATAAAGAGAGAGTCCCACTAGGACATTGAAAACACTCTGGTCAAACACTTCCAGGGGATAGCCAAAGAACCCAACCGGGCCAGGACCGAAGTAATCCAAAGGATAGTAAGGCACATCCCTAAGTTGGTAACAGAGGAACACAATGTCAACCTTTGCAAACCCATAGCAAAGGAAGAAGTAGACCAAGTGATCTAGGAGATGCCAAATGGAAAGGCCCCAAGCCCAAATGGCTTCATGGTGGAAATTTTTTAAGCTTGTTGGGATGTGGTTAAGCATGATATTTATGGTATGGTGGAGGACTCCAGATGCTCAGCCTCAATCCTAAAGGCCCTGGATGCCATGATGATCACTCTGATCCCAAAAGAAAATGAAGCCAGAACTCCGTTATCGACCGATAGCCTTGTACAATGTTGTGTACAAGATAATCTCAAAAGTAATAGCTAATAGATTGAAACCACTTCTCCCAACTCTGATCTCACAGGAACATGCAGGCTTCGTGGAGGGGAGGAAGATTCTGGAAAACATCATACAAGCCCATGAAACAATACATACCCTGAAAAGTAAAAATAAATTGGGGATGTTAATCCAGTTGGACTTGGAAAAGGCTTATGACAAAATAAGTTGGCACTATATGGTGAGAATGATGGAAGCATTTGGTTTTGACCAGCACTGGATTAAATAGATCATCAACCTAGTCTTTACACCGATCTTCTCGCTTCTAGTAAATGGAGCTCCAACCAAGTTGTTCTACCCCTCGAGGGGTATAAGACAAGGGGATCCTCTATCCCCTTTCTTGTTCATTTTAATGATGGAAGGGCTAAGAAGGATCATAAAGACAACAATGATCGAAGGATAAATCAAAGGTCTAAAACCGTTCGAAGACTTCCCAACCTCAACACACCAATAGTTTGTGGATGATACCTTTCTCCATGGAATCCCCACGGTCAAGGAAGCAAAGGCATACAATTTTTTTTTAGAAGAGTTTGGAGAGGCCTTGAGGGATGCAATAAACCACTCTAAATCCATGATCTACTTCTTTAACACAAATCCTGCAATATAAAGGAACTTGACCAACATATTGGGGTTTGAGCGGAAAACACTTCCAACAAAGTATTTGAGGGTGCCCCTGATGGACATGGCATGTATGAACACAACGTGGGAAGGATTCATCAACAAGCTGCAGGAGAGCGTTAAGAATTGTACTTACAAAACTCTAAACCTAGCAGGACAGTTAATCCTTACTAAAGCGATTCTACAAGCAATCCCGACGTATCTTATGTCGATGTTTCCAGCTCCAAAAGGAATCCTACAAAAAATTAGAGAAATCTAGAGAGACTTCCTATGAAGAGGAGTTGAGGAAAAAAATAAATGGTCCCTGGTGACGTGGGACAAAGTGTGCAGACCAAAGAACAAAGGGAGCCTCAGATTAAAAGACCCACAGGTCACCAACGAGACATACGGGGAAAAATTGTGGTGGATATGGGTAAAGGAAAGCTCGATGCCATGGGTTAAACTGTGGAAAGAAAAATATGCCCCAGAGGTCAACCCCAAGGAGAGGATCAAGTTTATGGGCAAGAGAGAAGGGTCAGCCATCTGGAATATTTCCTGGAGGAACAAAAATTGGATACAGAGTCACATCTTTTGGGAAATTAGGAATGGGAGAACAACAAGATTCTGGGAGGATGTTTGGCAACAAGAACCCAAAATGGAAAACTAGGACAGAGAGGTTATCAAGAAAGAAATGATTCAGTGAGGAAAAATGAAAGTCCATCAGTACTGGAAATAGAGGGAGGAGAACGCCAAATGGAGAATTTGGGACAAAATCAACTTACAAAATAGAGCTCAGGGAGACTTGGAGATGAATGAGATTGAGGAGAAATTGGGTAAAAGGAAAATTGGGGTCTTAGAAGAGGAGGACCAATTAAGGTGGGGAAGGAAAAATGGAGGGGAATTCAATCTAAAAGAGGCCTGACACTATATAGCAGGACAGGACCAAGAAAACCCATAACCACACTGGGAGAGGATCTAGAAGGATCCCCAATGGCCAAAGATTAAAGTGTTCGAATAGTTAATCCTACACAAGAATATACTGACCTGGGAGAACCTAACAAAAAGAGGATTCATTGGACCCTCATAGTGTCATCTGTGTGAGGTCCAGGAAGAATCGATGGATCATCTCCAAGATGAGTGCAACTATACAACTGAGATCTGGGATTGGGTGGCTTGTATTTACCGCCAGTCAAATAGGGTAAGGGGGGATATCAGAGCCACAATAAAAAACTGGAAGGAGAGGTATAACAATAATGAGGTGGTGAACCTGTCCTGGGGTCTAACGTCAGGGATGGTAATATCGACAATTTGGAAAGAGCGGAATAGGCAAATATTTAAGAATGAAAGCCAACCGATCTCGAGGATAAAAGACATTATCGTAACTCAAATAAGAGAAAGAGTATAGATCCTTAACCTTAACAACTCCAAAAACCGAAACACAGGCCAAGACTTAAGAATTTTGGAATTTTTCTATCTGAAAGAGTGGAGCTTTAACATACCTGTGGCCTGAGATCCATAGATCCAAACATGAGTCAACACTTGGGTTCCTTCTCTGACATGATTCATTAAGTTGAATTTTGATGGGGCAACGAAAGGCAATCCAGGGGTGGAAAGAGTTGGTGGGGTAATAAGAGACAACAATGGGACAATCTTACGCAGGTATGTTGGGAGCATATGAAATTCCACAAATAATGCGGCAGAGTTTGGATCTATATAACTTGGCCTAGAAATTCTATGCAGAGAGGGCATGGTGAATGTCATCGTGGAAGGTGATTTGACACTGGCTCTCAACATTGTGAAGAAACTCCAGTATGGAACCAAGGTGGGAAAGGTGCAAAGGCATTGGCATCTGGCACATTCCCTTCAAAAAATTAGGGAACAGCTGAGAACCCTGAACACGATAGAGTTTATATGGATTCGTAGGGCAGCGAATGCGCTAGTGGACATGCTAGCCAATGAAGGGGTAAATAGGGAGGGACATGAGCTGGATGAGGTTTGGTCCAGAATCCCAAGGGGACAACTCAGATCGAACTACATCCACTTGGCGGAATGAGATCACAGTGGCAGCTTCAGAGACAAGGGTCACATCGAGGATGACGCGGGGCTCCTTGACTCGACATGGGACGCAAGAGGCATATGATAGTCACAACACCTGGCCCCTAGTTATCATGTGGGAACACGATAGGAAGCAAGTGGGAAAACGAAAGGAAGTACTGAAGAAAAACAAGTGTAGAGGTGATAATAAGGGAGAGAGGCCAAGTAGCAAGCCGAAAATTCATGACGAGTTAAGGGGTGTGGAGATGGTGATTACCAAGGGAGGATCACCGGCTCCCAAGAAAAGTATGGGACCAAGAGCATCCGGATACATCACAAGAAGGGACAAAATCAAGGACCGGGGAAGAGATCATAACATAATGGCCCACCCGGCCTTACCAGCCAATAAATAAGGTCAAGATCACCACCTCAGGCTAAAATTAGTAGGAGGTACAAGCCCTCAGAAGAGGGAATGTTATAAGAAGAAGATATGCAGATAAGGATACAACCAGAAGGTGTTAGCTAGTAGTGAAAATTATAGTCACAAGAGTAGGCTAGTTAAGGAGAGACATAGAGTGAGGCACCGAGAGAAAGGGAAAAGTAGAGAATCAGGTAGGCATAGAGACATGGCGCGCTTTAAACACACCCAAAGAAATAGAAGCCCCTAGGGGAAGGATATCTCAGAAAGATCGAGGCGCTTAACTAGAATTGAGCAGGTTGTGAGAGAGGTAGAGAACATGTTCCATACGATGGTCTCGCCGAAAGGGAAGGCAAAAATCAATAAGTGGGAGGAAGAAATCAAGGAGGAGTAGAGCGTTAAAGAGTGGGGGGAGGTTGCGCAGGAGGTAGATTGGATAACATATCTGGGGCTACCCATCCCATGGAGACCCTCTACCATATAATGTTGGAGATGACATGGTTTACCAAAACGTTGATAGGGAAAGTAAAGTTTGATCGGGAGTAGGCACGCCAGGAAGATCACTGAGAGATTATAACTATTCTAGACGAAATTCATCGTCGTATCAGCGGGCTGGAAACTATTGTCAAGCTGTTAGTGGAGGTTGAAAAGGACCAGAAAAGTAAACAAGAGCGGTTGGTTGTGCAATTCCATCTGTACCTGAGATACGTCCACCATATGGACATAACACCTGGAGATGGCCAAGGAGGACCGACCCAGATTAGAAGAACCATAACTTTCTCCCCAAAGGAGGAAAACAAAGGCCAAGCAAGTAGGGGGAAGGACCACTCCCAGGTGCTCTAGCGACTTTTAGTATTCTTTTTGTAATGTCTTTTATGTTTAATGGAAGTCAAGCCCAGGAAGTAGTAGGGTGTAGTATAAATTGTGGTAGGCCTTGGTAGTATCAGTTGAGTGGTTAGTTAGCTCTCTATTTTTTGGCTATGCTTATCATACTTTAAAAAGGGAGGTCTGGTCTGGTTTCCAATTTTGGCAGACTAGTTACCTCTAGGATTTTTATTAAAAACCAGCACTAAGGGTCCCCTGGTTTGGTTTCCTTTATGGAGACCAGGATCCCCATTTTGTATCATATTTTCTACAGTAATATAGCATTCTACTCTGATTTACAAAAGGAAATAAAGAAAAGATGATGATGTTGTTGTTATGGTGAAGAGTCCCTATGACCTAGGTAAGAACTAATAATCCTCAAGGAATTCTTCTCTAAATGAGCATGACTATGAATACTGACAAAACAAAGGTTATGATAATTAAATCCAAAAGGATCACCTATGACACTTTTTTTATGACAACAATATCTTGGAGGAAGTACCTTCACATAAATATCTTGGAATCGATATCCACCACAAGCTCAATTTGAACCATAACACTGAAAAAACGATAAATGGAGGGTGGAAAACTTATTATGGGCTTGAAAACAATTGTAAATCAATGGACCTTTGTATTTGGGATAAAAAAAACTCCTCTTTGACACTCTCGTCACTCAGGTTATCTTATATATATGTGAAGTTTGTGGTTGTAGTATATCTAGAGAATCCTGGAAAAAGATATAACATATCCAAAATAATTTTATAACTTATAATCTCAAAATCAAGGGCAATACACCCTATCCTATCCTCCTCATAGAAGAAAGCCTCTCCCGCATTGAGAGAATTGTCATGATTAGATACCTAACTTACAAGAACAATATAAATAACATGGATGACAAGAGGCTCCACAAAATTGCTTCAAAGTCTAGCAAAAACCACCAATGACTCAATCATTAATGGCATAAAGATGCCAAATCTTGGCTAAATCATTGGGGAATACAAGAAGAATCCATCATGCATAATACTGATAATATTGCAAATATTATCACTTGTAAATTAAAGGAGAATATGTGGTGTGATAAAGAATTAGTGAATAAAAGGAAATTAAGATACTACATGGAGGTGGTCAACCCTTATTTAGAATATTAAAAATACCTCTCAATTTTGAGAAGTGCAAAGAATAAAATAAGCATTTCTAAAATAAGAACAAACTCTTATGAGTTACATAGTGAAACTGGGCATTGCATAATTCCTAAAACACCATGGGATGAAAGAATCTGTCTTTTTTGTGACACTATGAGGGTAGAAGATGAAAAACACTTCCTCTTAGATTTCTCTACCTATACCCATATTAGATCCCAATTTAAAAATATTTTTCACAATACAAACCTTCCTAACCTCCTCAGTCATCAAAACTATGGTGATCTTGGAACGCTTCTCTCAATGCTCTTTTAGCATAGAAATACAATTTTAAAGAAATTGAAGTATTCCCTTACCTTCTTGAGGTTTGATAGAACAATTGGTTTTAGTGGACGTTAATCATCCTCATCACACACACACACACACACACACACACACACACACACACACACACACACACACATACACACACACACACAGGGTTGATAGTATTAGTGTTGGTATATGTATAATAGGGTGAACATTCAATATAATTATTATGATCATGTGTATATATATGGTACACAATACTAAGTGTACAAATGTATATGTTAATATAAACAATGATATTATGATAATAATGCATTCAATATATGCAATTACAAAATGATAATGGTTATTCTTTCAGTGTTATTGTAGATAATCATAAGCATGTAGTGCGCAATTCTAGTATAAGTGAGTTAAGTGTAGAAAAAGTAACGCTATTAGAGCACTAAGATAATATAAAAAATGATGTAATATCTTATTATATAGAGGCTAGATTGTATATGAAATAATAATAAATTGGAAGTGGTAGATATGGTTAAATGTGTAGTATTATGAAGTTAAGCATACGTCTAAAGTACAAAGTAGTATGTATGAAGTTAAGCATACCAAATTTTTTCACCATTATGCTAGTCACGGAAAAAACCGAAATGTGATATGGGAGATGAAGGATGACAATGGCATTATTCATTCTGGATAGGAAGACATCGAGACTGAAGTTGCAAGACACTTCAAAGCTTTCTACTTTGATTCTGGGCAGAACACCATTGTTGATCAGGTGAATGCAATGCAATATTATCCTAGATTTTTCTCTGAGAGGGATATTCAAGAGCTTGAGAAACCCAGTTCTGTAGAAGAAATTAAACTTGTACTGAAGAGTTTTTCCAAGGAAAAGATCCCTAGACCAGATGGTTGGACAGTCAAATTCTTTCTCTCGTTCTTCGATTTGATTGGGAATGACGTTCTAAAAGCAGTGGAAGAGTCAAGGAGATATGGATCGATGGTAAGTTATTTAAACTTGAACTTTATAGCTCTTATTCCTAAGGTGGATAAGCCTTCTATATTTGGGTACTTCAGGCTTATTTCCCTTTGCAATATTGCATACAAAATCATTGCAAATATCATAGCGATCATATTGAAGCAGTATCTATCTAAGTGTTTATCATTGGAGCAGTTTGGTTTCTTAAAGGGAAGGTAGATTTTGGATGCGGTAGGAGTAGCACAAGAATGTTTACACAACATTAAATCCAAAAAATTGAAAGCCTTAGTATTAAAATTGGATCTCAAGAAGTCTTACGATTATGTTAGTTGGGATTTCCTCGGGATGATCCTATTAAAGACTGGTATTGGAATAATGTTAACTATGGATCATGAGCTATGTAAATACAACATCCTTTGCGATCCTGGTTAATGGTGGGCCTACCTCATTTCTCAAAAGTGGTTGTGGGCTAAGAAAAGGTTTCCCTTTATCACCTTTATTTTTTATACTGGTTATGGAGGGGATCAGTTTAATGCTCAAGAAAGCACAAGAAGATGGAAAAATCTCGGGGGTTAAGACCTTGAGACTCTTTAAGATCATTCTCTTATTGTTCGTGGATGATGTCTTGATCATGACCAAAGCACTGGTTTCCGACTAGGAGGAGATAGAATCCATTATGTCCTTATTTTGTAGAGCGTCGGGTCTAGTTATAAATCCCCTCAAATATTCCTTACATTATTCTGGTCTTGAGGATTATGAACTAGACATTTACAAGGCTATTTTTCCCTTTAAATTTGTTGACTTGGACGTAGGTTTTTGCGACCTTGGCTTTTACCTCAAGCCTGCAAATTATCATGTAGAGGACTGGAGATGGATTTTACAAAAAAATGAAATAAGGATCGAGATTTGGTGTCATCGTTGGTTGTCTTTGGTCAGGAGGTACGTTCTTATCAAAGTGGTTTTAGAGAGTTTATCGGTGTTCTGACTGGCAGTTGAAAATATTCCTATTTTTGTTTTGACCAAGATTAGACAATTGATGTTTAGATTTTTGTGGTTGGGTTGTGGGGTTTCTGAATTAATTCATATTTGTAAATTGGAGGATCTTGCAAAGCCAAAAGCTTACAGTGGATGGGGTTTTAAGCACCTGATTTGGTTCAGCAGAGCGCAAGCTTCCAACACTCTATGGCGATGTATGATGAAGGATGGATTATGACATAGGGTGATAATGAAAAATTATATGTATTCCTCCTCAGTGGTGGCTTGGCTCAGAAGACCCTATGTGAGTTCTCACAAAGTCTCCAACACCTGGAGATGTCTACTCAAATCTTTTCATGTGGTGGCACATTGGATTGCTTGGAAGCCAGGATATGGCATGACCATTCGACTTGGAGAAGACTTGATTCTTAGGTTGGGTAAGAGGTATCATTTATCTAGTGGTCTCATAGACTCTCTCAAGATGCGGGATTGCCACTTTCTTTATCAAATGGTAGACTTGTGCAAGCAAGGCGTTGCCATGGCACATTGGAAATTAGCATTGGATATGGGCTTGGTTGGTTCATAGAAAACATAATGGGATCATTTTTGCAGATCCCTGGATCATGAAAGTATATTTTTGTCATATTCTCTAGATGAGATAGTTTGGATAAGGAGTAATTCCTCGAGTGTCATCACAACAAAAAATTCCAATGATGCCATAGCATCGAAGATCTAGAATCGTAGTGACAAATGGTGGCACAACTCTTTATGGAAGTAGGATTTGTCTCTAAAGATAAAACTCTTCACTTGTCTTCTGATGGAGAACATGATCCTCACATGGGAGAACTTGCAAAGAAGAGGGAGAACATGATCCTCACATGGGAGAACTTGCAAAGAAGAGGGAGAACATGATCCTCACAAGTGGATGTTGAATAGTGGACCTTGCACAAACACTAGAGTAGAACTTTTGGGAGTGTGTGCACTGTTATCCTTGGTTGTTCGCTTGCATATTTATGATCTTCAGGTGGTCAGTGACTCAAATATTATAATAGACTGGCTGAATCGAAAAAGTGACCTCCAAGTCATGGGTTTGGAATTTTGGAAAGATCAGATCAAGGATCTCATTATGGAATTCTTGGCCTTAGATTTATCACATACTTATAGATATTTTAACTAGGAGGTAGACAAGATATCAAAACAAGCTCTGGAACATCCAAGAGGAAGATTAACATATTTTCAGATGGAGGATGGGATTATGGGTCCAAATTTGTTCCTAAATATTTATTGACGCATTTTTTTATTTACTGCTCTGTAGTTTTAAATTTTTGTTGGTATTTGGATCTTAGGAGTGTTGTATTGTTTGGACCTTTGTATTATGCTGGCAATATTTGAAGTCCTCTACAGATAGGTTTTCTTGTGCCATTTTCGCCTGAGTAGAGTTACAATGTATTGTTGATACTCCATTGTACTTCCCTCTAGTCTAAACTTTGTTTTTGGGATGACTGTAATTGCTATGATGAAATATTGTACTACAAAGAGAATTTTTGTATATATATATATATAT
>JZKD02S1700802.1:407645-435460 GCA_000966675.3 Picea glauca | reverse complement strand
GGTTATAATAAAAAAAGAAATATGAATGGAAGTGTATAGAGTAGAATGGCACAATGGTATAAAAAATACTAGGAAAAAATAATAGAGAATGTTAATGGGAAAATAAACTACTTAGCAAGAAACGATGTAAAAAAATGTGTAATTTGTGATCGAAGTAATGTATGAAAACTATGTAATTTGTGATTGGAGTAATAGATTCAAAAGATGAAGAGAGTGATGTACAATATGCTGAGGGAGAAAAGACAATATAATAATAAATGAATGTAAATAGATAAATGGGTGGAGAATCCTGGTGGGTTAGCTCGAGTGGTTGAGTGCTATGGTTGTTACGAATGAGGTCTCGGAGTCAAATCCCCGACCAGCTATTGTTGCTCTTGATGATATTGTTGATCCTCACTTAATGTCCCCACTGGGTTAGGCACATAATCAAGCTGATGGTTTATCCTTCTTACCATCCATGAAATGTGGGGAAGTACTCGAGGGTTTCTATTGATTTCTTCCATAAAAAATACAAATAATAAACAAGTGGAAAAGTAAGGTAGTAGAGAACAATAACACAATAGAGATATAAAAAGAATGAGATAAACTGGTAAACAAGAATATAATGGGAAAATAAGAGTAATGTGGACTAAAGAAGACATTTGGATGTGATGATAAGAAGGAAAAACAAAAATGTGTAGTATATCCAGGAGTACTTCAAAACAACCTCCAAGCAATGGAAGCTAAAACACTCATGCAAACATTCACAATGAACCATGAGGAGGGAGATTGAATAGGTCAATAGGAATTCCAAACAATGATAGCCCTAGGATTTGAGATGGATGGTCGCAAATAAACCTTTATGGATGGACATTGCCAATGCACATGCTATGTTAATGCCTCTATGGGTACATAATATGAGATGGGAATAGTCGTAGGGATATAGGCTTATTTGTAAAATCTTTTATTTGTTCTCTAGTTATATCACACTTATTTTGAGCGATTAAAAGGGCATTGTTTTTAGTAACAACATGTTCTACAAACATAAAATTTGAAGTCTTGTCAAGTACTCCCATTGTAGCCATCTTCATAGTGGAAGTTTTGTTCGGAAAAATTATAGTAGTGCCACCAATTCATCTTTCTCCATAGTTTCCTTCCATATTTCATCTACATTTTCTTGCTCTTTCTTCTACTTCATGAGGTTGAAGGTACTTATCCTTAATTACATCATCATTTCCATTCCCTTGGGTAGGTTGAATTTTAGTTCCATTAGGTGCAATTGTCCCTTCTTCTTTAACATTTTAAGTAGGAGGATTAGAAGTCTTTTCACACCCTTATTTATTTCTTCTTGTAATATAATGTTTTTTCTCATTTTCATGTTTCTGCTTAGTCATTCCTTAGTGTCATTAGTGGCAACACCAATATAATAAAAAACCTTAATTTCATATTTAGTTACACTAATCTTCTTCTTCTTAAATGATTATGAATTTCTTGGAAATATCTACCAAACCTGTATCTTTAGTAAATGTAAGGGAAGTAAAATTAGCAACCAAGCCTAATCCTTTAGGTCTCTCTTTGAGTTGTATAGGATCATATCCACAATATTCATGTATCCCTATTCCTCCATATCCCTTATACCCATCTTTCATAGTGATATCATATTCTATCCCACAAATCTCAGTTCTTAGATATGTTGATAAAAATATTAGTATTGATAGTACTTATGAGATTGTGTCCTTCACTATTATTAGGTGGACTTTAAGGAAGATTACATGAATGTTCACAATATAATGTATTAAACTAATCATCTTGCGGTAGAATGCCAAAATTTTCAGTTATATTATGCAAATAGTTTATCATTAGCCACAAAAATTCCATTTTGTGCAATTCCCAACTTTTATCCTCTAATAAATTAGATTTTTGTATAGAAAAAACAGTCAACTCAATATTTAGGTCAAAGATGAGTCCTCTTCTCTTCCATAGAAATTGAACTACCACAAAACTTATGTCACGATCTTCTTGATTGGAATAAGTTGTTCATTTGGCTCTCCTTATTGTTGTGCATATCTATCCCAAACTTGTTGTACTACCTACCAACTACTTGTATTGCTCACTTTCTTTATAGCTAGTCTTTTGTATTGCTCACTTTCTTTATATCTAGTCTTGGCTCATGAAGATAGGCTTTAAATCCAAAATATGCTCTTCTCTATGAAATGAAATGATGAGGATCATATCTCCATAATTCATGCTCTTTAATACTACAGGATCCCAAAATATGTTTAACATCATCTTCTACCTTTAAGGTATTAAATACATAAAATGAAAAACTCCAATGTAAGTGAGAAATGGAGCTTTTGATGCTTGGGATGGAAATGGATTTTATCTACATTGATTTTTTTTTAGCATACTATAAAGAAAATATCCTTTGGTTTAGAAGGAAAACCAATTTGTAGGGTTTTACTTTCCATCCATATGCCCTAATCACTATCTAATATTTATAAAGAAACCTATCACCAATCATCTACATACTCATTTAGTTGCAAGATCTTTTTTCCTCATTTAGTTGCAAAATATTTTTGCACTCCATAGGGATTTGAGGAGGATGCTCAATTCACATCAAGAAAAATACTTCATACATGAATTGAACAATATAATTCTTAAATCCCACATTTTGTGCATGCATTCTAACTATTGGGATCCATTTTGTCATAGGATTTCACTAGTCCATATCATTAAATTTTTTTAACCCTAGATGTTCAAAATTCCCAACTTGGTAAAACAAGATAAAATATGCCAAATAATCTTAATATCTAAACATTTGTTCTATGAAAAACCCAAACAATTGTTCACGTATTGATTAGCAATGAACACAACATATTTAAATATAATAGGGTCATTTGCAGGCTTCAAATACATATTGTCCATCATTTCCATCATATAGGATTAACATACTTATCATCATATTTTCCTAAAATGATGGACAACATGGATATAACTTCCCTAGACCAATTAAGGATCCTACGAGCTTCAAAGGGAGAGGTGAGATATGTGATTTCTTTGCACTTTTCCAATTAATGACCTAATTGACCCTTCCTAGAATCATGAGCCCTATGATTGAACTTATTTTCTTGGACCTTGGAATTTATGGGAACAACACCCTTAGGCAAACATAAAATTATGGAATTGGCTACGACACCATATAAAACTCTAGACCCATCAACAATATAGATGGCTTGCTTGACGTGGTTGTAATAGTTTGTATATAGAATTGCAAATTGGGGAAAGGATAGACTAAGGGGCCATAGATTGCTTAGGTCACATGTTGGGTATTGATATGGTCCCTTCTATCTCTACACCTACCATGAGTAATCTATCTAATCTTTTATGCATTTTGGAATGACATGCCAATGACATGGGAATTGTATAAAGTGTCTAACAAGTCTCTTTGTTATGCAGTGAAAAAGGGTGATGGACTTGGGGTGGGCTTGGAATTTTTAGATGTCGACCTAGGAGCCATAGGGGTAGACCCTATATTTACATGCAATTTAAATTAACTAAACATACTAAGTATGATAATGCCAATTTACTAGTTCTAAGAAATCCCGATGCAGGTGTAAGAATACATGACTTTGAAAAACTCCTTTGACTTCTACCCTTTCTTCTAAAAATGGTGCTTCTTAGTATGTCGTGAACTTCCTGGTATGAAGAGGAAAAACACTAGAGGTTGAACCACCCAAGAGTTTTTCTCAAAACTAGAGTATGTGTTGTCAAAACTTCAAATGACCCAACCATAACTAGCTTTGATTTTCAATAGTTTTACTGGAAGATCTTTGGAATTGACCTCTTGACCTTTAAATTTTTTCCAAGTGTCTCATTCTCTTATGCCAACCTCTACATCTTATGATTTATTTCAAATACTTGTGGGCCCAAGGGTGTATAGGTGGCATGGTGATTTGGAAAGATATTTAGTTGAATTTCCCTCAAAATGATAGACTACCATACATCTATTGTCATCCTCGTGTCTTTCAAGGGATAGATTGAGTTCTTACCCAAGGAATTTTTGGTCCTTGAAACAAATGGAGAAAAAACTTGTGCCCCTTTCCTTTCGTATTCCAGAGCTTGACTAAATATTAGGATGAGGACCACAATGCCTCCCAAAATGAATTTGGAGTAACTTTTGTCTCGATATTTATACATATTTCATGACTCAAGAGGAGCTTGAGACCTAGATTGAAATCAAGACCATAGTACCTCCAAAAATGGTTGAGGGTGTGATACTTGTCCATACCTTTGACACATTTTGGAGCTCAAAAAGGAGAGAAGGATTAAGCTAATTTTTCTCTTGAAATGAATAGGAATTTACCATGTGGAATCCACTATTTACCTTTTTTCAGAGTATTATGTTCATTAGCAATTTGAACATGAGATGGGTTCTGAAAGAAGCTTCTCCTCAACTATTTGATGACATTTTTAACATGTCCTTACACTCTACAACTTTGGATTATAACAATATTTCGATACATGCAAAGCTAGCTCTTGAGGAACTTAGGGAAATATGGGTTATTTCCTTAAAGTTCATACAAAAAACCACAAGGGAGGTTTGAAAGTTCTTATTCTTGTCAAAATTTTATGAATCTTATAGTGTTGCTAAGGGTGACAATTGAGGACACTCTACAACTTTGGCTTATAACAATATTTAGATACATGCAAAGCTAGTTCTTGAGGAGCTTAGGGAAATATGGGTTCTTTCCTTAAAGGTCATATAAAAAACCACAAGGAAGGCTTGAAAGTTTTTATTCTTGTCAAAATTTTATGTATCTTTATAGTTTTTCTAAGGGTGACAATATGATAATTGAATTTCTTGGATTTGATGATCATAACTTTTGCCTTATTAGGGTTTATTGAGATTCTTGTCAATATGGATGGGGCTACTCACAAAAAGAACAATATCATCTACATAAAGAACAATGATGATGATATTCTAGCCAAAGTAGTGCCAACACAACTTGCTTCTTTGAGGCACAATTGATTTTCATAGATATGCCTTTTTCTTAACAATGCTTATGGACATACCAATACCATCAAAAAACATATTTGAAGTAGAGATTGGGGGGCTACACAAAAATAATGATATCATCAATGTAAAGAAGGATGATGATTATTCTAGCCAAAGTAGTGCCAACAAGCTTCTTCTTCCAAACATGCCTCTAACTTGTTGTGTCCAAAGGTGCTACACATAATGTAATGTTAATGTGGCACAAATAAAAATAATATAATGGTTCATAATAAAATAAAATGTAAATTCTACTAATACAAAATAGAACCACTAAAGTCCACTAATAACAATGGTGTGACTGAAAATAGAACTAGTATAGATTACTCTTAACCTTGGATCCATCAAACTTCAAGAGCGATAATATCCTTGGAAATATAAACCTTTCTTCAAATTTGTATACTCTAAGTGAATGTTTATATTTATAAAGATATAATTTCTTTAAACTTTTGATAAATCCAAATTAAAATAAATTTACAATAATCAATATAAATATCAAATAAATTTTACTACCTCAAGATATAGAGGAAAAAAAAATATATCATAAAAGAAAAATAAAATAAATCACCATTGTATAAAATTTCAACTAAAATTAAATCCATAATCTATAAACTAACTTTTTTTATATTTCATATTTTTCATATTTGTACAAATATTTAATAAATATACACAATTAATTTTAATAGATATTATATTTTAATTTTTTTATTATATTAAAATGTTTTTTTAATTAGTATTAACAATATGATTTTAATAAATATACACAATTTTGATAGATATTATATATATATATATATATATATATATATATATATATATATATATATAATTTTGAAAACATTCCAGTTTCGTTTATGCACTTTAATTTTGGAAACAACCTTTTTCAGTTTTTTAATTTCGTTTAGTTTTATTTATTTTTATAAATATCATCTAATTTTGGAAACATATGTTTTAGCCATTTTAATTTCGTTTTGTTTGATTTTAGTTTTGTATGTTGTGTTTTAAATACATTACATTTTTAGCTGAGGGAATGCAATGTTTATTTCAGGGATATATATTGTTAAGGATATGTGTTTCTTCCTAAGAGGTTACAAGTTCAAATCCAGAAGGGGTAGGGTATGTATACTTTGGTAGAATTTACCAGTAAAATTGTTGGGTGGAGGAAGTCTCATACACTAACTTGTTGTGTGGCTTGGTCATGACCTTAAAAATAGATTATTATTATTATTATATAGAAATTAGGAAGACTGCATAGAGTGAGACTGCAGTAAAGAATGAATGCAAAGAGTGAGACTGCATTCTTTTCGAGCATCTACACTAGCCCACTCCAGTGATACTTCATTCTTTAAGAGCAACTTCTAGACTAGCCCATTGAAACTGTGTTTTGTTGCATGCTTGCCCTACATAGGAATTACTAATAAACTACGTTATCTGGGAGAATTGAGGAGGATTCAAGGTTGTTTGAGCCGTTGCATTGGATTATTGAGCAATTGCTCCATCCATTCATATTCTTTGTAGTGGATTTTAAATTTCTTGATTGATCAAGGAATTTGTTCATATTCTTTGTTGTGGATTTTAAATTTATTGATTGATGAAGGACTTGTGTGGAATAGACCAAGTTTTCAGGTCGACTAAAAATGGAGTCTGTGGAGAAATGGAGAAAAATTTTCAAAGGTGTGGGGACTGATATATGCAGTCTAATTGAATATGCAATCCTATTTGCGGCCTCTGATTGCCCAAATGAATTAAATAGGAAGGGAGATAGGATTGCACAGAGACTGTATGCATCTAGATGTCTTAGGTGTTGTGACTGTGGTTCTGCTACTTTGGCTGAACCGTGTGATGAAGTTATTGATAAAGACAATGACAACGGTATCAAGGGTTGCCATGATAAAGACAATGATAAGGTAAACAACCGCACCAGTGAGACAGATGGTAACAGGGTTACCAATTGCAACTATGATGACGTTGAAGCCCTCACTGAAGAAATTGACAAAGAATCCCAAGTTCTCATAGATGTCTTCAGGATCAGATACATTCTTAGAAACCCATAGGAGGTAGTGTTACTTCTCAGTTAAATATATAATAGTTTTATTGAATCAACTCTTGCAAGCAATTGTCCTTTGATGGGTGCTTTTTCATTAGCAACCGTTAAGCATACATTTCTACTTACGCATTTTTTAATTAAAATAACAACATTTGAAAATTTCCTGCACAAGGGTGTGTTCATTTCTCTCCATAATCAACCCTCTTTTGTTTTGCAGTGTGTTACTCAACTACATGAATGCTTGAGGAGATTGGAATTGATGCAACTCACAATGGATATCCTAGAGGTATGTTTTTTCAGTCATTTACAAAATGCACTACATGGCGGAATTAAACAGAGTTCCCTCTCTCAGGTAAATTGGGTTTGGAGGTGTTATTTTACATGTGATGCTAGGTCAAACACCCTTCTTACAACTTGTACAATAATGAACATGTTGTCTAATGATGTATTCTATCGAGGCAACTAAGATTGGGAAACTGTTTAATCGGTTGCAGAAACACAATTCAAAGGAAATTCAGTCTACGTTGAAGAGTCTTATCAGGTATTTTAATCCAAATGTTGGAAGCATGGATAATCTAATGGTGAATTCCAACAATAGGTTATGCTGAAATGTAGTTTTAGTCATAGCAACAACTTCTTTCATTCAATTGCATAATGGGAACTTATCCTAATATGAGTGAAATAAAGAGAGTTTATGTCTTTGGTTCTGGTTGATTTAAGTTGTCTTAGACCTACCTACATGAATATTAAAAGGATTAAACGTGTTTACTTCTTTGGTATGGTGTACCGCAGTGGATGGAAAGACCCTACATATGAATGAGTGAACACTGCTAGTAATGCTGCTATAGCTGCAATTGCAGGTATTGTATTGTGCCTAAGCAACTCCTGAAGATTATCCTATGTTTTAGGATTAGGGATTTTATTTTTAGGATCAAGGATTTTATGTTTTAAGATCAGGGATTTTATTTTTAAATAATTTTTTATCATATGCATCATTTTTCATGTTGCAGGTACCTTTCCAGATTATGTTTCACCCACAAGTGCATGATGAAAATGGATTCCCTTCACCCCCACTTGATGAGGGAGATTTTATGACAACCCAGATGACTTCAATAGAAATATTTGATCCAAATTTATGCAGGAACACAAAAAAATACACAAATAACCATGAATACAAAGATGCAATGGAAATAACACTTCATTTCATTAATATCAAAGAACGAAAATTTCTTTATAGACAAAATAAAAATAAACTAGCTAGGGCGCTGGTAGCTTATCTCTAAGAAGATATGTGGTGGCTACAGGACTCTGAACTATGTGTTACAATGAGGCTTGAATGCCTATATGTTATTGAGAAACAATGGAAACCCTAAAAATCCAAAAACCTAACCCTAGGAGATGAAACACTAGAATATGGGCCCCGTCGGGGTAAATTGGTACATCAATTTCGCGGGATCGTAAATTTTGCATACTATCTCCATTTGATGCATATGATACATCGTTAGAAATATCTATCTAAGGAATGCAATGGATGTTAGTGAATATCATCGTCTAAAATAGACCAATATTCTCCGACCAGGCCATGCCTATAAAACGTTGTTTAGGGCTCAAAACGGCTCCGGAAGTTCAGGACCCAAAAAACTGCCAAAAATAGTAAATTGTGCTACAATTAAGAAAACTGAAAAACTGAAAGAAACAATTGTGGGGGTCCAAGTGGAATAGGAGGGTGGCCACCAATGTCCACCTGGATCATTCCTCCCCCCTTAGGAAGCAATGGTCCCCATTGCATTGAGTTCCTCCATCAGATGAGGAAACTTCTGTTGAACTTGATCCTTGGTTAGCCACTTGCCCTAGTGAAGGAGTTGGCTTGATTTGACAATTTGATATGGTTGGATCCTCTGTTGGCAGGTGTTCTTGATCTATGTGTCCATAATCCGATCATTTGTGGCTGTTTCCATGCAGTCTAGGTTTAACTCTGTTGGTGTGAGTTTTTCTGCCATGTCAGATGTGTTCAGTAGAGGTGGAAAGTAAGGTCGAAGGTAGTCCACATTGAACACTGGGTGCAAACCAAGGAATGGTGGGATACTGAGCTCGAAGGAATTTCCCCCTACAGCCTTGGTGATGGTGTATGGCCCATATCGGAGTGGGAAAAGCTTGTGGTGGGGTCCAGCAAGGCGCTCCTTCTGCAAATGTAGTGACACTTTGTCGCCCATCTGGAAGTTGTGTTGCACCTGATGTTGATCATGCCATTGCTTGTATTTAGCATTGGATCTTTCCAATATTTCATGAACCTGTTGGTGAATGTGTTGAATGTGCTCAATGAAGTTGTTCACCTTGGTAGATTTAGACTGGACATGAGTTGAATCAGCCTGAGTAGCTACAAATGGTATGGCTATGTCAATGTGACATAATGGCTGGAATCCCAAGCCCACCTGAAAGGGGATGTGGTCATTTGAGCTGTGGAGGGCCCGATTATAGCTATGTTGTACATAGGGGAGGCTCTCATCCCATGTGCGTGTATTCTTTGATTTGTACATGCACAAAATGTGTACGATCATCCTGTTGACGATCTCTGTCTGGCCATCAGTTTGGGGATGGAAAGTTGTGGACTTGGTGAGCTTGGTGTCCAGCATTGACCAAAGGCTGGACCAAAATGTACTAAGGAACTTGTTATCTCGATCTGAGATGATAGACCGGGGGATCCCAAAGTGTACCCACACTCGTTCAAAGAAGATTTTAGCAGTGGCTTCTGCTGTGATATTCTTCTTGCATTCTGCCATAATGGCCATCTTCGAGAATATGTCTATGACCACGAAAACACAGTCGTTTCCATGCTTAGTAGAAGGAAGGCCTGACATGTAATCCATGGATATGGATTCCCAAGGTCGACTAGGGGTAGGTAGTGGAGTATAGAGGCCTTGCTTCTTGATGGTAGGTTTGGAAATGGCGCAGGCAGTGCAGGATCTGATGTACTTCCTGACATCTTGTCGAAGGTTTGGCCAATAGAAATACTTATGCAGTACTGCCACTATTTTCTCAACCCCGAAATGCCCAGTGACCCGACTATAGTGCGCTTCCCAAATCATCTTGTCATGCTTGATTGAAGGAGCACAAAGGTGTCCCAGGTGACATAGTAGGGCATCTTGGAGGTGAAAATTTGGAACTCGGTTACCCTCCAAGAGCGTCTTGTATGTGTGGCCGAAATCTAGATTGCTCTTGTAGAGAAGCAGCCAATAAGAAGTATTGTGCCCACAAGAGTTGAGCATGGTGGTTATCGCCATGATCGGTGGTTAGTTAAGGCAGTCTACGACATTATTGTTGTTTCCCTTCTTGTACTTGATGTTCAAATGAAACTGTTGCAGATATGTGGACCACTTCTGATGGTGAACGTTCTGCAAGTTCCCTTGTGTTTGTATGAACTGCAGGGGTTGGTGGTATGTGTGGATGATCGTTTCCTTCCCTGAAATGTAATGCTTCCATTGTCGGCAAGACTACACAATGGAATTCATTTCTTTGTCATAAGTGGGATACTTTCGGACTGCGTCGAACTGTGTTGGACAGTTTCACACTGTGATATGCCACTGAATGCCCCTGTTGAGTAATAACTACCCCAATAGCATAGTCAGAGGCACATGTATCGATCTCAAATGGTTGTTGCAAGTCTAGTAATGTGAGCACTGGGGCACAACAGAGGTGATGTTTCAATTCTACGAACACCTTCTATTGAGATTTCGACCAAAATAATTTTTCTTTCGCTCCTCCCTTGGTGACTTGACTCAAGGGCTAGGTGATATGAGAGAATCCCAACACGAACCTGCGGTACACATTATCAAGACTCAGAAAGTTGCGAAGGTCTGTTAGAGTGGTCGGGGCTGGCTAATCCTGGATGACTTAGATCTTGGTTGGATCCACATGCACCCCACGTTCATCAATAATGTATCCCAGATACTGAACATGGGTCATGTCAAAAGTGCACTTCTCCAAATTTGCACACAACTTGTGTTTTCGCAGTGTTTGGAGGACCTGTCGGATGTTGTGGAGGTGCTCTTCCCAAGTCTAGCTGAAGATTAGGATGTCATCCAAGTACACTACTACAAATGAGATGGTGAATGGCCGCCAGACGTCATCCATCAACCTCATGAAGGTTGTAGGAGCATTCGTCAACCTGAAAGGCATGAAAAGCCATTCAAAAAGGCCCTCCTTGTCTTTGAAGGAAGTCTTCCACACATCGAATAGTTCGATTGGTACCTAGTGATACCCAGACTTCAAGTCGATCTTACTGAAATATTTCACCCCTTTGAGTTGGTCCAGAAGGTCATCAATCCATGGGATTGGGTACCTATTATGGAAAGTGATCTTGTTCAACACCCGATAATCAATACAGAGTGTCCAAGTCCCATCCTTCTTCTGCACAAACACGATCGGGCTCCCATAGGGCGATGAACTTGGTCGGATGTGACATTTCTACAGCAGCTCCTGAATCTGCCTCTTGATTTCATCATTCTCTAGAATAAAATGCTGATAGATCGGTCCATTGGGAAGAGGCACACATGGGGTCAGATCGATGGGGTGCTTGACCTAATAGTGCAGAGGCACCCCTGCGGGTGAGGTGAAGATGTCCCGGTACTCCTGCACGACCTTTTCCATTTGTTGTTGTTGTGTGGAGGAGCCCTGTCTGGAGGTCGTGGCCACAATCTTATTCTTTCCTTGAGGGTGGATCATCGGAAAAACAAATTTCCCAATTTTGGAAATGAGTTTACTGCATTGTTTTGTAGTAACCAAATAGATAGCGGCAGGTGGTGATACCTCTGATATCTTGTACAACTCATTTCCCAAGGTAACAATAATAGCACGAGGCCGGGACTCATACACAACATGTCGCTTCCACAAGTATGGTTGGCCTAAGAATACATCACAAACATCAAGAGGATCAATGTCACATAATACCTCATCAATGAAGGGCTTGATGTTGTAGGGAAGGCGACATTGTTGGCTGACGCAGAGATCTCGTCCTTGGTAAAGCCACCCGATGGTGTATGGTTGTGGGTGTGATGTGGTCGGCAAGCCCAACCATTTCACGACCTCTTCTTAAATGAGTTTCTTTTGTCTCCCACTATCGACAATGAACTATAGCGGGGAACCCTTTACCCACATCTGGGAGTGGAAGAGACGCTCCTCCTCCTCTGGATGTTCTGGTTCTTCCTTTTGGATCTTCGTGGTGGCAATGGTGGCGTTGGGCTCCGCATCGATAATCTACTTCCCTCTATCATTTCCCTTCTTGGGTTCTAATTCAGTGCCGGATCATGCATCTGATTCAAAAGCCCTCATCTCGGCCACTAGTGACTGTTTTCCCCGACACTCACTTGTGTTGTGAGTGGAGCTCTTATGGAACTCACACCACTTTCCCGTGTCCTTCTTCAGATTTGTGGTGTTGTTCTTTTCTTGCCGCTTTGGCAGGTTTTCTTGAGCCTCCATGCCTTGGATTTGTCCTTTGTTCTATGGTTTGGGGGCACCTTTCGCTTTCTTTTGATTCGTAGATCCAAAGTCTCACTTCTTCTATTTTAATTTCTTCTCAATCTTGGCAGCATATCGGTATGTCGTACCAAGCGAGGAGATGTCGAGGAACTCCATTTCCACTTGAATGTATCTGTGTAGACAACTGTGTTACTTCAGCACCAAATGTTTCTCCGAATATTTGATACCCAATTTTGTGCACAGGGTATGGAACAGATTCGTTAGCTCATGCACATCTTGATCCCTTTGTAGCCGCAACGTAGTCCATTGTATGTACTTGTCCTCATAGCTCCCCATGGGATAATATTGTTCCTTGATGGCATCTCAGAAATAATTCCAAGTGGGTACGACCGAGAACAGAGAGGGTTCCTCCTCGTCCATTTTCTCATAGTAGGTTTCCCACCAATCCTTGACATGGGGGGTGAATTTGAGCACTGAAAAAATAATCTTCTCCCGGTTGGAAAAGTCATGAACCGAGAAATATCCTTCTAATGGATTCAACCATCTATCTATGATGTCTGCATCTATTTGGCCATAAAATATGGGAATGTCAACGAATTGGCACATGGGCATACCCAGGGTTCAATGATACAACAACACACCAACAAAACCCTAATTACAGGCCCTTTCGGAAACACCTGCGAAGTAGATGAAGTCTCACCCGATGATCAAAATTTGGACCAGGGGTCAAATTTTAGCTCAAAAATCAACGTTCTCGGAATTGCCTCAAATCAAACGTGAGCATATCCCTCGTCGTCACGAACCCAACGCAACTCGTTTAGTCTCAAACGGACGTTGGGAGCGAGAGATATCGTGATTTGTTCGAATCATCAAACAGAAAAAAAAAAGAAAAGGACGCTAACTGGGCAGTCCGTACAGTCCGTACGAATGCTGACGTGGCATGACCGTACGCTGATGTGTCTTGACCATACATGATGATGTGGCGACTGTATGATGACATGGCAGAGGTGACGTGACAGTTTTGGATTGGCTGACATCTGGGCGAATCGTGTTGTGACACGTGGCATCATTTTCGGCAAATGGTGTGGTGTCACGTGGCCCAATCATGGGCTGCCATGTGGCACCCCTTTATTGGCTAATGGTTTATTGGTTTGTTGTTTAAAATTTTGTGGAGCCGATCAGATTCGAACTGGTGACCTCCCCTTTTTCCAAAGCCTTCACAAACCTCCGCTAGCCAATGCGCCACCATGTGTTACTTGATATATTAATGGAACAAATTGTATTTAAATTAGCATATCGGTAAGGTTTGGGCCGTGACCGGGCCGGGGCTTAGCCCCAGCCCTTGGTCGCGCACCGTATTACATATAAACATGGCATATATATGGCGCGCGGGTGTTATAAATTGGTTTTTAAAATGGTTTGTTCCACCAACCTTTCACCGACACTTGTCACATGTTTATACGCCCATGTAAACGAAGCCCCTTTTGCTATTGCGCGAGGTCGTATGGACCCCCACATGCCCAAGTGCTAGGCGGTTAGGGGCTGGGCGCACCCAAACCGTCCTATAGTTTGGACCATTTTTCGGAACTGCTTGATGCTGGGTTTAAACACGTGTTTTGGAGCGTGTTCTTGGTTCATTCAAGAAGGGTGCATTTTGGCGAACCAGTTTCAGCAAGGTTGAAGGAGGAAAATGGAGGAGGCCTAACTTCTTCATCTTTTGGCCGATTGAGGTGCCGTAAAAGCCTAGCTAGGGGTTTTTGGACGTGCTGAATCCATTGGTGCTGTTATCAAGGCCATTTGAAGACTTCTTCTGCAAGTTTTTCACCATTGAAGTTTCAGCAAGCTCCAAGGAGCTTGAAGCCCTCATTGATCGAGGACATGGTTTGGTGAGACTATGTTTGTTTTCTGTGATTGAATAATCATTTTTGGCTAATTGTTATGCTCTGAACACATTGGGACATGTTTCAGACGCTTTTGAGGACTTTTACAGGTGTTGTTTCCAAAGAGAATCTCAGGGAAGATTATAGCCACATTTAGAAGAGGTCATGCACGGATGAGCCATGATCTGTTTTCATAGTTCTATTAGTCATTTTTGGGGTTTTTATGTGTTCTGATCTCAATGGTACAGTTTGTTTTCCCATTGGAGTTGAGAAAAATCTTGTAAAATAACTTTTGACTAATTAATCCCAGAGAGCCAAGTCCATTGATGGAGGCTCAAGGAGATGTAGCCCGGAGGGGGGTGAACTCCTTTATCATGTTGTGATTGTTCTGAGTTTGATGGTTTATTTGCTACAAGTTATGTTGTTTTCTATTTATTGAAAGTACATATATAACCATTTAAAAGAACATATCCTCACACATAATCATTTACAAGAAGATACATGAACTTAACACATAAGTTTATCTTGCATATTTTAGCACATGAAGAAAGGTCCTGTAAAGTTTATTTTAATGAAGTAGAGGGTGCTTGCATAGCATAACAAGTCAGCCTTCTATTTTCAGATCACCCGAGGTAGAGTAAGGGGTGGTTGCAAGACTCAGGGGTCTGCAACCTTAGCTGGGACACAGATCTATGATTACAATACTTAATACAAATCTCAGCACCGCCAGTTCCTTAATATGTAATCACTATTCACTTCGTTGATACAACAGAGCTTCACAGTATTCACACTAATCTACAGTATTCAAGAACTTAGCATATACAAATGGATCAGAATGAGCATATCAAGCACTAAGCATGACTATCTAGATCAGATCTACCATTCTCACATATAATAAGCACAAAGCATAACTAGATCTATCTAAACATATCAGATCAATTAGCATATAACACATCAAGACCAAGCACAAAGCACATAACACAGTGTTTACGTGGTTCACCCCCGCCCTGGGGCTACGTCCACCAACTCTTCTTCTTTATTGTCTTCAGTCAATCAGTTACAAGCATAACGCCATCAAAACCCTTACTCTGCACAGGACAAAAGATTTGCACATCTCGCTAGATCCTTCTTCCTTGCACTACAACACTAAGCTCTCCACAATCCGCTACAAGGATCTGCACTTAGCTCTGAAAGTCTCTTACAATCATGGACAAAGCACTTACAGACTCTACTCGCACTTAGCATACATTCACATCACATAGATGTACTATTCTCTCATTTCTTACATTTCCTATCCTTCTATTTATACATACAAAATAGGCCTAAACATGGGTAAACCCATGGGCCGACATCCCATTCACATTACATATTCCCAAAAACCCTAAAAGGGGGCCGAGATCCCGTGATCTCCGCTTCGTCTTGCACTCCTTCTTCGACAGGCTGTCGAAGTCCCAAAATAGGTCAACATGACCAAGAAACTCCCAAAACTTGGTCAAGGGCCAACATGCCCCCAACATTCACCTATGACCCATCCCAAGTCACTCTGGTCTGATCAGTTCGGATTCAAATGCCTCGATCTTGGCCCGAGCTGCATCGACTTGCTGCTTTGTTGTGGTCTCTTGTTTAATGAACTCTTGTATTACTACGTCGTTCACTGGCCCTTCTAGGCATTGTTCTGCTGCAGTGACAACCTGTTCTAATTCTTCTCCTTGGCTCTCCACCTCTGTAAACAACTGGCATGCCTTATCTTTCATAGGTTGAAGCCGTTGAGTGACTTCCATCAATTTTATTTGAAGAATATTTATCTCTTGTTGAGTTGTGCATTGCTCTTGAGACCTCTTCATTCATTTTACAGCTGATAGAGCCTTTAACTGAGCCTGTAGTGTATCTGCATGTTGCTTCGCTTCCTAGAGCTGTGACTCCAGTGTTTGTAACTCTGGTTTTTCAGTGAGGTTCTCGTATGTCTGGGTGCTTCAGTTACTCAACTTCTTGCACTCCAAGGCAAGATATTTTAATATGTCAACTGCACTGTGGGAAGTTGCTTCCCTTAGGTCTCTTACATCTTGAGGAGTCTTGGGCATAGTGTGGAGCTCCAAGTCTGCTATGCATTGTTGGAGCTGCTGGATTACTTCTTCAAGTTGCACCACCTTCTGTGGGATTCTCTCTTTGACCTTTACTTCGATGACTATCACAGAGAGAAGTGCTATGTGAACCATTTCCTTAACTTTGAGTTGCTTGGCAAGCAACTGTTCCTTGCTTTGTTGTAACTGTACTTTTTCTTCATCACACTTCACTTGCAGAGCCAACTTTTCACGTTCTACAACACTGTGTTGCTCCTCTAGGTCTTTCTATACTTGCGCTAAATCCTGGGTGGCTTGTGCTATCTCTTCCTGAGCTTGTCGAAGGAGAGCTTCGACTGTATCAGCAATGCAGTGTAGTTGTGCTGGCTCATCACCTAGTTCTGATGTTCCTACTGACAGCGATGCAGTGGAAACTGCACGACTGGATTGTATTGTTTGTTGCACCCCTTAGAGTGCGTCCTTAATATGACTGAACACCTCCTCTTGCTTAGCTTCCTTCTTCTCTGTTATCTCCAACGAAGCATCGTTCATTGCAGCGACGATGAAGTCGAAGTCATCCAAGGTGAGGGGGGTCTCAAATTTGGTCCTGGTTGCTTTGGATTTCTTCCTTGAAGAAGGTTTCGGAGGGGAAACCTTCCTTTTCTTTGAGGGGTCCTCCTCGTCTCTAAGCGGTGTAACTTCGCCTTTCTTCGGTTCAACTTTTGCACCATCTATATCTCCTTCATCTCCTCCTTGCTCTGCTGATATGGAAGCGGTCTTCACAGATGCACTATCTAAATCATGGACCTCTTCGGTCTTCTTTGTCTTGCTAGGTCCAAGTATATCCATCGTAGTTTTCGGACTGTCAACATCATACATCTCCACAGGGTTCACTAGAACAAGGAGGTCCGCCGACCATTCCTTGGTAATTTCTTCCAAGTCATCCTCTGTCAACTTGTAGTACGATTGCAACTATTGTTTATGCTCATCAGCGCGTGCTGTGATATAAATGAAATGGCGGTCTGCGTTTAATTTCATCAAGGTCCTGAACCTGTGGAGGGTGGTCGGGGTTATATGAGGCGCAGATTGGATGTCTACCTTCAATTGGTTGTAATAAGTGTGGAAGATGGCATTTGATTGCCACTGCTTGTCCATGTCGTTCAAGTACCATAGTGTACTGAACTTCGCTTCCAGAGGTTCAAATGAATCGATATCCCATGCGAAGAAAGCGATCAGGATGAGAAGCCAGCTGAAGTGGAACTCATATCCTTGATCTTTCACTTCCCTGCAGTGCAATTCCAGCTGGTTTACAATGTACTTCACCCAATTCATTTGTAGGCCCTCCGCGCACTTTCTTGCGAGGTCGACTATAAATCCAGTCACCTGGGTGGGTCGGTTCTTGCGAACCAAATTTCCTGCGATCAATTGACAGGCTAGGCACACTACACCGCTCTGGATAGAGGCTACCTTGTAGCCTCGCGTTCCCTTCTTGACATTCCCGTAGGTGTCTTTTATCTTCTGCGCAAGAGCGTGATCCATGGTTTTCCCAGGATAGAAATCCTATGGGTCAGGGCCTTGCATGCTCATCCCTATGATTCGATTAATCAATGTCAGATACACTATGATATGGTGATTCAACCATAAATGTTTGCCATGGTAGCAGGACAATAGTATCTTAATGCATGCGTTCACTTCTTGGTAACTTCTGAAGTGTGGGATCTTCATAATGTTGAGGAGGGTGGACTGTGCAAGGTTCATGGTCCATGACTGGGGTACAATATTCAAGTTCTTTCCCTTGGTTCTAGTTAGATACTTGTGTGGAGTGAGCATGTTGTACACCTTCCTGTCGCCGAGGTTGAAGTCGCTAAACTTCAATGCTGCGATCTTATCTTGGTCTACGTGCATTGCGCGTATCCACTTCGGGAGGTACGCAATGACCAATTCATATTCAAAGTCTCTAGGCACACTATCTTGGTTTATTGCACCGCTCAGAGGCAGTATATAGGCAGGTAGAATGCTCGAAATCATCTTAGCATTTGCTAAGTCATCCTAGTACTTAGTTCTCCTTTCAAAGGACGGTCCAACTCCATAAGTAGTGGATCGGGATGCTTGCGCTATTTTTGTGGATGAAGCCTGGATACCTTCAAACATTAACATGGCTTTCTCAGTCATCAAGTCGATCATAAATTCCTCAGCAACTTTCTCTGTAGCGCTCAATGCTTCTGACATACACACTTGGGGTGAACAATTCGCAGGTTCGGGGAACAACTTAGACACGGTAATGAGATAGAGAGGGAGAGGACAATGATCATTGTATAAACTCATCTTAGTCTGTGGACTCGAATTCTCAATTAGAAAAAAGTGTTCTTGGTGCATGGCGCCACGTGATAAATAGGTAACTCGACAACGATGTTCTTACAACGGGTATGAGCCTCCATTAACTCTTGTTCGATCCGTTATGGTGTGGCCCAACGGTATGATGACGAACCTTTATTTCTTTTCTGTCGGTTCGAAGCGAGATTCGAACGGATATATCAGCCCCAATGACTATATTTCTTCGCCATGGCAAATTGCCATGTGTCATTTTTCTGATATCCTAGAGAAGCTCCAATTCTACAATTTTTCTTTTTGCAAAGTCTCCTCTAGAACCTCCTGTAACTTTGCAGTCTTATCCCTCTTCTTTCTTAACTTTCGATCCTTTTTTCCAGTGAGCTTCGTCTTGGTAGTTCTTTTTCTATTCTGATTCTTGTCTTATGTGGTCTTAGTCACTTCGCATTGTTGAGATTCTTCCCTAGGGTTCCTGGATAATACTTCTTTGTCTGGGATAGGTAATTCAATATTCTGTGGATTCTCTAGAGTTCTCTTAACTTCGACAACTGGGTTACTATCAATAAACATCTTCAATCTTCTCTCCTATTCTTCAATCAATTGTGCGATCTTTCTGGTCATGAAATTTTTTAACTCTTGCTTCTTCTGTTCCAAAACTTCTTCTTCTTCTTTTCATCTGGATTGATCTCTATCAATCCAAGGTTTTCCTATTAACATGGTAAACGGGGTGCGGTTCTCAATAAATTGAATAATCTCAAAATCTTCTTCTGTCGAAGTTCCATTGACAGTCATAGGTATCTGAGCAAGCCTCCCACACAGGTTTACTAGTTTTCCTCTAAATAACCCTATTCCTCCTACTGAAGGGATCATAGAAGGCCTTCCTATAGCTTCCCAAGTTCTTTTTGTCATGATATTCACTTGTGTTTCCTCATCTAGAACATAGTCAATGTTGAAGTCTCATATTCTTGTTTCAATGCACTCCTTGTCTTTAAAAATCTCTGATACTCTAACATGTCGATGATCATCCAAGGTTTCTTTCATCTGTAGTAATACCTTCCCTGATTCTTTCTGGGGTTCTGCTGTAGCCTCAGTTTCTGGATCTGTCTTAGGGTTTTCTTGTCTTATGTTCATGCTTTCAAGCTTAGTAATCATTCTAGGGAAATCCAACACTTCATGGTCTAAAGCTTTGCAACAAAGACAACTAGGGCTTCCACCAGGGCATTCCTTAGCAAGATGTCCCAATCTTCTGCAACTGTAACAGAAGGTTAATCCTCTCTTTCTTTTAAATGATCCCCAACTCTTTCTACACTACGCGCTAGGGTCATAGTAACTAACCTGCAAACATTTATTTCTAGGATCCTGCATCCACTGGTTAGTCCAAAAATTCTTTCTATGCATAGGTATAACATATCTTTCACTATTCTTATCAGATCTACTCATATCAAACGTTCTTTCATCTACTAGTGCCCTAGTTTTCAAGCTAGGACAGAATCTATCAAACATACCTAGATCCATACTTTTGAAACAAAAATTTCCACTTATCTTACTTCTACAGAGCACAAATCTTTCAGATCTAGAACTTTTCACTATTCTTACCTTTATCAGAGCACAAAGCTTGCAAATCTTACCTCTTTTAACAAAAAAATCTCACTTTTACCTTTCTCAGAGCACAAAGCTTCAAATCTTACCTCTTTTCTTTAGATCAAGCTTCTTTTCTTTAGCACAGAGCTTCATAAACTAAGTAGAGTACTGTGCACTAGAGCAACAGATCTACGCACAGAGATTTCACAATTTCAGGTCGGATCTTTGCACAAAGCTTCGTCTTCCTTAGTTCCCAGCAATCACAATTTCAGGTCATATCTTTGCACAAAGATTTGTCTTCCTTAGTTCCCAGAAATCATAGTTTTAGGTCCTGGCAACGGAACCATTTGTTGGCACATGGGTAGACCCAGGGTTCAACACTACAACAACGCACCAACAAATCCCTAACTATCGGCCCTTTCGGAAACACCTGCGAAGAAGATGAAGTCTCACCCATGGTAGAGGCAGGGGTGGTTGCAAGACTCAGGTGTCTACAACCTTAGTTGGGACACAAATATGTGATTACAGTACTTAATACATCTCTCAGCATCGTCAGTTCCTTAATATGTAATCACTATTCACTCCGCTGATACAACAGAGCTTCACAATATTTACACTAATCTACAGTATTCAAGCACTTAGCATATACAAATGGATCAGAATGAACATATCAAGCACTAAGCATGACTATCTAGATCAGATCTACCATTCTCACATATAATAAGCACAAAGCATAACTAGATCTATCTAAACATATCAAAGCACTTAGCATATAACACATCAAGACCAAAAACAAAGCACATAACACAGTGTTTACATGGTTCACCCCCACCCTAGGGCTACCTCCACCAACTATTCTTCTTTATTGTCTTCGGTCAATCAGTTAGAAGAATAACGCCATCAAAACCCTTACTCTGCATAGGATAGAAGATCTGTGCAGCTTACTAGATCCTTCTTCCTTGCGCTACAACACTAAGCTCTCCATAATCTGCTACAAGGATCTGCACTTAGCTCTGCAAGTCTCTTACAATCATGCACAAAGCAATTACAGACTCTACTCTCATTTAGCATACATTCACATCACATAGATGTACTATTCTCTCCTTTCTTACATTTCCTATCCTTTTATTTATACATACAAAATAGGCCTAAACATGGGTAAACCCATGGGCCGACATCCCATTCCCGTTACATATTCCCAAAAACCCTAAAAGGGGCCCAAAAGGGGGTTGAGATATTGTGATCTCCGCTTCGTCTTGTGCTCCTTCTTCGATAGGCTGTCGAAGTCCCAAAATAGGTCAACATGACCAAGAAACTCCCAAAACTTGGTCAAGGGCCAACACAAAGTTTACTTGTACCTTAAAAGGGGTTGCACCTCCAGAGTGGCTATTGGATGCAGATGCGCCGCCAGTGGGAAATCGTTGAAGGATCTGGTTGAAGTTATCCATCATCGTGTTCCTTTGTTTTTCAAGGGCCTCCTCGAGCAATATTTTGATAGGATCTCCTGCTCCCTCGTCTTTCTTCTCTTCCCCCATGGGCGACTGTCGGGGTTTGCGAGGTTGATCTTGCAAAGGTTCAACTAGATCGAGCCCTAACTCCTTATACCCCGACCTTGTTGGGGACATGCAAAGAAGGATCGAGAAAGAGAAGACCGCTCTGATACCACTGATCCAAATTTATGCAGGAACGCAATAGAATACACAAATAATCATAAATATGAAGATGCAGCGGAAATAACACTTCATTTAATTAATATTAAAGAACTGAAATTTGTTTACAGATAGAATAGAAATAAATAGCTAGCTAGGGCACTGGTAGCTTATCTCTGAGAAGAGATGTGCCGGCAACAGGCCTCTGAAATATGTGTTACAATGAGGCTCAAGCCTGTATGTTTTTGAGAAACAATGGAAACCCTAAACATCCAAAAACCTAACTCTAGGAGATGAAATGCCAAAATACGGGCCTCATCGGAGTAAATTGGTACATCAATTTCCCGGGGTCGTAACTTTTGCATACTATCTTCGTTTAACACATATGATACATTGTTAGAAAGATCTATCCGAGGACTACAACTATTGACAACAAATATCATGGTTTTAAATAGACTAATATTTTTTGACCAGACCATGCCCAAAAAACGTCGTTTAGGGCCTCAAAACAACTTCGGAAGTTCACGACCCAAAAAACTGTCAAAAATAGTAAATTGTGCTACAATTAAGGTAACTGAAAAACTAAAAGAAACAATGGTGGGGGTCCAAGTGGAATAGGAGGGTGGCCACCAATATCCACCTGGATCAATATCTCAGGTATTCTTCAAATATATGTACAGTTTGGTCTCTTCCAGACTCTGTTGGAATGTGACAACCAATTAACCAATTGTGGTTAAAGTGGTTCATGATTTCCTCAACAATATTCTATTGTTGGATTTAGTTAAAACTAATCAGCAAAAGAAGGGGCCAAAAATTAATGTAATCAATTTTGTATAACTGAAGTAGAGGTTGTATAAATATGTATGCCTGAGAGCCAGATTGTGAGCAGGGACTTCAAGGCCTCTCCCGGGCTACCCTGTTTCCAAGTTATGGTTGTAATCTCTTGGTTCTTGATAATATAATGTTTTCCATTGTCCCGTGGATGTCTCCCTCATAAGGTGAAGGATGATTTTACCACGTAAATAGTTTTATTTTGTGTGATTGAATGGATGTGTGTTTGTCTCTTTGTTTTCTGCATTCTTTGTTGCATATGTGTGATCTTTGTGGGTGTTTCAGGCATAACAAGTGGTATCAGAGCCTTAGTGAGAGAAAACTATGCGTATACATGGGGTCGCACAAGGTGCTTGACAACACACTGCATTCTTGAGCATGTGTTGGTGGAGATATCGGACAGAGATAAGGAGAATGAGACCCTCAGAGATTTGAAGCGATGCAGGTATGATCTGGAAGGACGAAGAACTGAAAACACTCTGGTGGATGTCACTACCGAACTAAGATTGATGAGATGTGCGGAGGATTAAAAATGGCAATATCCCTTCCATGGATCAACGAAAATGACGACGATTTCATGCGGAGGGAGAGGAGTCTGGCTGCAGAGAAAGTGATAGTGCCCATGACATTGTTGTGGTGTTCGCTTGGAAGGGAAATACACTCCGGGACTAAAGGTGAAGCCACCTTTCTTTTGTAAAGAAGAAATTTATGAAGTGTTGCAAGGACCGTGTAAGTGAGGAATTGCTATCACCGGAGCTGTCGCAGTGGTTGTTCAAATTAAAAGAGGAAAGGAGCCTGTTGTTTCCGTGTTGTGATGAAGGGTTGCGGTACTTCTAGCTTGTGACTATTGGAGAAACTGTGGAAGGTGAAGGAGAATAAAGGAGTTGTTGTTGAGGGAGTGTCAACTAATGTTATGTTGGACACCTACATATGTGTAAAATTCAAATCGTTGGTGATTGAAGGCGTAGTCAAGAAGCCATAAATTGTGGAGAAGAAGGCGCCACCACCATTCTTTGCAGAATTGTTGTTGGTAGATATTGTTGTCATTGGCTAGGTTGTAGTGATATTTCGTTGTTGTAGGAATACGTCGCCACAAATTTCATTGATTTCACATCCGCATGTGTAGAGGAGCTCCAGGAAGGTGATAGGATGTCCAGCCCTAGAGGAGCTGGTGTCGGCAGGATTGAAGGGGAACTTGATCAAAAAGGTGGCCTAGGAGAATGTTTTCAGGAGGAAGGAGAGGTTGTAGGGGGATGGTTCATCTATGACACGCTTAGTCTATAGATGGTTTTTGTAGAGTGGATATGGTCAGATCCGGTCAGATATGGTCTTCCTAAAGGTGAAGCAGGAAGCCAAGAGGCCCTGGCGAAAGCAGATTTTGATCACATGTAGTGGGCATTCCTGTGACATCGATTTCAATTTCTTAGACGAGATCCAGATCTGTATTCTGGTGGAGAGATCCTAGCATGAAATCGAAGCATGCTTGAGATTTTTCTATGGGTTGTAGTCCGCAGAGTTTGCAGAGACCAACAAAAGTGAGGAAGGAGCCATCGATCTTGCAAACTGTCGACTGCATGAATTAAGAGTGGAGGCCGCAGAGATGGGAGGTGTGAGGTTTGTGCGTGAAGGAGCTCTAGGTGGGCCATTGCAGAGAAGGATGGTCGTAGAGGTGAGGCTCGCTCTAGTGAGTAGCGACAGAGGATGTGGCGAAAATCACTAGATAATCAACATCTGGTGTTATGGTATCTTTTCTCTTAGGCTGGAAGCTAGCTTCGAGTCAATGCATGCATATTTTCATCTCTATTGTTGATATATGAACAATTTGAGCACAGATAAAAGTTGAAGCAAGTGTGGGGAAAAAGAACCTGATTGGGTTGTCATTCAGGTGGAGGTGTAAACCTGCCAAGAGAGAGAAATTGTAGCCCGTGGGGTAGTTTGTGTCAATGATTGCGGGAGATATCATGTGGTCTGGGATCCATCTACGTGAGTACAGAAGAGTGTAGATCTGTGAGGCTATGGAAGATCACACAGAAGAAATTTTCCTCCGTTGTGGAGGAGGAAGACGAGGGGGAATTTGTTGGATTGGAAAATCCCCAAATCTTAGGAAATCTTCATAGCTGTGGGGAACAAGAGCATGGCAGTTGAGTGGAAACATTTTTTTTGGGTATCTGGAAATGGCTAGTGAGCACACTTTGCTCACTTGGAATGGCTAATGTTCTCATGGGACTATCTATTCTGGGCTAAAGATTATGGCCACGTGAAGAGAGTTGTCGAGTTGTGTCGTCATTCCTTTAATGAGTATAGGTCGTTATGATATGGTGGTTGAATGCATGCAGCTGCTAGAAATGAAAGGAGCTCAACTGCACAGAAAGAGCCATGATCAGAGCTCATTGGAGACTGCAGCAGAATCGTGCACTGGACATAAGAAATGCAGTGTGACTTTGCTGCAATGGAGAGCCAATTAGTTGGTTCAGGTGAGAGCTGTGGCAACTGTTGTGCGAGCCCGAAGAAGGATATCGATTGTTTTTCGTCGAATCCCAAACGACATAGAAATAATGGTCAGATGGAGCAACCTTGAATGGCACCCGACCTGCAGCAGTAGTTGTCGCCTGTTGTGACGAAGAAAACGAATTCCATGTTATTGTCGGAGAGAGCGAGACCCTACACTAAATACGGGAAGGAACTATCGTCTTGGAAGGTCGTTGCAAAGAAATAGGTCGCGGTGTTCAGGATGCCTAGAGGTCTCGCAAGGGAAGAGATTGCGAAGATCGTTGTTTTTGTTGAGGTTTCCATCGTGTAGATTTTTTTGGCCTGGCAGAGCCGAAGATCAAATTGTAATAGTAAATGGAAAAGCCAAGTTCTCACAGACGGCTGAAAGAAAATGGTTAAGCACTTGATGTGCCATGTGATTTGGTAGCGATTCCAAAGTTGGCAGAGTTAGGTACTGTCAATAGTCGGCAGGGCCTTAGACTGTTGATTACGGGTATGAGGTAGGTGCCAGAGAAGTGGATAGCAGTTCCTATGGTGTTGGATACGATGGTGTTACTAGTAGAGGTGGAAATGCAAGGTGAGAATGGAATCTCTAAAAGACAAGCAATGGCAAGGCACAGTCGAGGACGAGAGAAGTGTTGGTAAATGGTAGCATCGGTAATGGTAGTTGTCATTTATTTTTAATGGAGTTATAAAAATTTTGTTTTTTCATGTAGTTGGGCATATGGTTGTAAGACCTTGTTAGGCATGTGTACCCTGTTATTCAACTGGTTTGGTTACTAGACGTAGACTTAGGTGGTAGGAGCTGGGTTACGAGTCATGTTGGTTTCTCGTGGTTTTATGTCCATGTAATCGCATGTAATAAATCCTGCTTAAAGGCTAGTTGTAACTCCATTATAAATGGGCCTGGAGGTGAGCGGTGGATGTTTACTTGGCTGGCTTGGCCGGATTTGGTCAAGGGGATGTTCATGTTAAGGTGGAGCTATGACTCATGTTCATGTTAAGGTGGAGCTATGACTCCATTGAAAGTTTCCTGGAGATGAGTTGGTGTCACACTCACTTGGCTAGCTTTGTCTGTTTTTGGAAGAAGGTCTTGAACACAGTGTTCGAGGTGGAGCACTGAAGGTGCTCAAGATCACAATAGAAGAGTTGTTTGAAAAGCTCAAGTAATTCATTGTATGGCCTAACGGTACCTAGGAATTTGGTACATGATGTTGATTCCTTCATGGTGAGCCGAGATTTACAAGAAGTGGGAATAAATATGGTATTCATTGTCTTGGTAATTAAGTAGTTGACGATATGCTTGTTGCAAGCACAAGCATGGTTACGATCAACAGGTTGGCTCAGTTGGCTTGGACGTTCGAGATGAAGGATCTCGGAGCAAAAAAACAATCTTGAGCATAGAAATTCACAGAGACAGGATTGATGGTAAGTTTTGGGTTATCACAACTTGAGTACATGGTAATGATACTCAGGAAATTCGGTATGAATGATGTGAAACTAGTAAAAATGTTTTGGCTTTAATTATAAGCTTTCTTCAGGTTTATGTCCAAGTAATGAAGAAGAAAAAGGGTTATATGTCTCGTGTATATTATGCTAGTAGAAAGTAGAAAGTTTGCGATGAAAGGATCAAATATTTCACATGCAGTTGGTGTTGTCAGTGGTTACATGACAAATACAGGTGAAGCAGTGAAATGGGTGCTTCGGTTTTTTGAAGTACTAGAATCACCTATCTTTAGCTTGCAAGAAGGTGATGAATGGACAATGACATGGTATTAGGTAAATTGACTGTCAAGGTGGAGATTGTTGGAATGTGACAACCAATTAACCAATTGTGTTTAAAGTGGTTCATGATTTCCTCAACAATATTCTATTGTTGGATTTAGTTAAAACTAATCAACAAAAGAAGGGGGCAGCAATTAATGTAATCAGTTTTGTATAAATGAAGGAGAGGATCCATAAATATGTATGCCTGAGAGGAAGATTGTGAGCAGGGTCTTCAAGCCCTCTCCCGGGCTGCCCCATATCCAAGTTATGGTTGTAATCTCCTGGTTCTTGATAATAGAACGTTTTCCATTTTCCCGTGGATGTTTCCCTCATAAGGTGAAGGAGGGTTTTACCACGTAAATAGTTGTCTTATGTGTGATTGAATGGATGTGTGTTTCTCTCTTTGTTTTCTGCATTCTTTGTTGCATATGTGTGATCTCTGTGGGTGTTTCAGGCATAACAGACTCTTCCTAAATGTGCTTGAAGATGAGATATCATTTGGTCATGGAAGAAACCCAGGGGCCCAGTTTCTTCCTCGACCAAATGATATCTCAGCTTCAAGCACATTAAGGAAGAGACCAAACTTGAATATGAAAAGAAGGAGAATATTGTTAGTCTTTGTAAGAAATTGATGTGTGATTGTAGGTTCTAAGAAATTGATGTTTGATTGTAAGT
>JZKD02S1700802.1:394955-405259 GCA_000966675.3 Picea glauca | reverse complement strand
CTAGGATATATCTTTTCCAACTTCAAATTTCCATCTTCCAAGACAGATCGTAGGAAATGGTACCTGATTTGTATATAATTAGGTTTTTAATGGAAGCATGATTTCTTTTCAATATTTCTTACGGGGATCTCGAGGAAAGTACATACGATCACTCTATACTTCGATTAAGATATTTCTATATAACAAAGGTGTAATGACAATGGAATCAGATAGGTAAACTTCCCTGCGTGCATGGGGGGAGGGGGGAAGCATTGACAAAAAGAGGAGAAATGGAAGGAGGAAAGGATAAGGGCAAGAAGGAGGAGGAACCCTTAGACCTGATCAAGATGGATGATGACCAGATCCAGTGGATCTTGGAAACAATGGGAAAGACGCATAGCAGAGTACCCTACCAATACAAGGTGAATACCAAGAAGAGAGCTATAGCCGTGAGGGAAGGCTTGGCGAGTGATGAGGAAGCAGTAGAGGATCTTTGGGCTATGGAGAAGATTGAGGAAATCCTGTGTGCAACATATGAGAGGAAGATGAGAGGTCCAAGAATGTGAATAGAAGGAAACAATCCTATCCATATTAATGTCAGTGTGGAACCCATAAACCCATGTGCAACTAATACACCAAAGATAACACCATTGTTTAGACAATCAAAGTTTGGAGGAAGTCCGACAACATGAAGTACATCTACACAAGGATAAAAAACTGGAGGAGCTAGTTCAGGAAATAGTAGTCAGGTATATACACCGCGAGGAGGTAGTAGTTGAGCATTCAGAATGGCAGGACATGATCCCACCATCAAGTTACCCTAATTTCGAGGAGAAGCAGTAGAAGACGCCTAGAAACATTTGTTCATTTGTGCAAATATTTGGGAAGGAAAACAAGTCACTGATGAAGATACCAAACTTGCGCAGTTAGCTATTACACTAAGAGACCACGCACTAGACTGGTACATGAGTCTAGATGAAAACAGTGCCCCTGAGATGACAAGGACACTGGCAGACATTAATAATCTACTGATAAATGAGTTCCAGAAGCCGAGCTCAAAGGATCAATACATGAACGAGATGATAGAAATCCTAAAAAAACCAGAAGAGACTATATGGGAGATTGATCAAAGATTCAAGCGACTGAAGGGGAAGTTGAAGTATCTCATGACTGAGACGTAGCACAGACACTTGTTTGTCAATTCACTGTTACCACACTTAAAATAACCTTTGTGATAACAGAAGTTCCAAATGCAGGAAGAAGCTCTGTAGGCAGCCTTACAGCTGGAACAAAATCAATATCAGCAGACGGACCCAGCTATTGAAGAATGAAGCAGGACTTGACGAACTTAATGTTTCAACTGAACCAGAATAAGAACAAAGACAAACAATAATTTGTTTGGTGTACCACATGCAAGACGAAAGGACACCACAAGAATGAATTCCCAACATTTGCGCAGTATATGGCAGCGGGAATGCCAAATCCACTACCAACAGGAGGATTGTGGTGCGAAATCTACAAAAAACCGGGTCACGACCCTTATCATTGCACGATGATGCAGAAATACCAGACAATCCTGAAGAGTTCATATTGCACCTTTTTCAAGTCAGTGGGCCATGGTGATAAATATTGTAGAACTATGGAGTTGATTCGAGAAAGAACATCAGATGCATATAGAGTGCAGGCATAAATGATGACTGGGCAAGCAATGCCATAGTTCAATCCAGTTCCAGCTGCATACAACATTGCGCGACAATGGTATAATACTACGCAACAACCATATAATAACGCGCAACTGCAGTACAACACGACACAACCTTCGTACAATACCGCGCAGTATAATCAGGCGTCTCAATATAATGCAGCTAGAGGAGATCGAGATGGCTACAGAGGTCGAGGTCGAGAAAGAGGAGGTTTTGGATGAGGTAAAGGACCAGTTACATGTCACAACTGTCAACAACCAAGACATTATGCAAGGGGATGTCCACTTCCACTAGCAACTTGTATGTATTGTCACCCATCAGACCACGATACAGAAGAATGTCTGACACTGCTAGTAAATATCCAGGAAAAGAGGAACCAAAGCAACTAGAATGATCAGTGGATTTCATTCAAAGAAAGGGATGAAGGACGGAACATCAATATAGTTACTCATGGAGGAACAAAAATGGGAAAAGACGCTGCTCGACAAGAGCTAGTACAAAATCAATGGGTGAAAAAGAACGTCGAACCAAGGAAGCAGTTCGACACGCAGAAGGAAAATGATATATTTAAGCAAGCTTGACAAGAATTCTAGAAGGAAGATGTTGCATCGACCTCAACTGCGCAACAAAATAAGGAAGAATCAGAGTACAAGATGCCTCCATCCTTGGATCATACCAACAAAATGCAATCCATGGGACAAGTAAGTACCATCAAAGGATTTTTTCAATCATCTGTAAAAGTATTAAATGATCGATCATCTGTGAAAATATTGCAAAACATACTAGAAAAACATAGCAGCGAGACAGAATAAAATTTAGATCCAAAAATAGTTAATCACCTACATACAAGGAGAAGAACAAGTATGGATTTCAGACTGAATGAAAACATCATATATTTCAATATGGGAGATATCATACTAGATCTAGGGCCGGAAGTGAATGTATTACCAAAGAAGACATGGCAATGCATGGGAGAGCCCACATTAGGATATTCACCTATCCAATTGAAACTGGCAAACCAACACAGAGTCCTATCGATTGGTAGACTGAAAGGAGTGACAGTAGACCTAGATGGAGTGTGCATTGAAGCTGATTTTGAATTCATTGAAATAGTGGATGGCATAACACCTTACCCAACATTGCTTGGTCTGGATTGGGTGTTTGAAAACCAGGCCATAATTAACTTGAAGACCAGGAAGATGACATTTGAGTTAGGAGAATACAGGTTCATCGCGCCATTGGACCCATTAGAAGGAGAGGGGTTTGTAGAACCTACTTGTTTGGACTTAGAGGACATCGACCAGTTGTATAGAACAATTGCACACGATGAGGATTATGTAAACCCAATTACAGATGAGATACTCAGCTGGCAGAGCTTTACTTCATGTGCAACAGATTCAGATATCGGTTTAGAGAACTAGAAACAAAGTCTACACGAAGTATCCATGAGGAGATGTGCAAGAATAGACCACGTAGTAAGATGGGTAGGCATGGAAATCAGAGAACCACCCAACTTCCATGGAGTAAACGATTTGGAAACATTTTTGACACGGTACGAAGGCGCAGTGTTAGAGAACTAGATATTGTTAGCACTTGATCTAGCACTCAAGGCCACACCCGCAAGATGGTGGGGCGCGTACAAAGAGACAATCACAGATTGGTACCAATGTAAGTAGTTACTGCGCATAAGGTTCGGCACAGAACAACAAAACAACGAACAACAGAGGTATGTTGGACAAAGTGCACCAGCGGAACACTTGGATAAGTGTAGAACGCGGTGGAAAATGAGACCCCCAGAGGAATGGCCTCATCATTTTATACACACACTAGAGGGCATACCAGCGAACTGGTATACAGACCAGGAATTTCACAAAGGAACTGCGACCTGGACGACATTGCAACATAATTTTATAGTCACTTTCTCATTCGAGCATGATAACCCCAACATTGATGCCGCTCTCAAATAGATAAGAGGAGCAATATTCGTCAAAGAACCAAAAGTTGAACTGATCATAGAAGAACAACAGTGGAATAGACAGATAGTTAAGGAACTGTTGTCATGTTACCATGTACAGGAGGAAGCACCGGATGAAGAAAATCCACGCAATATTCAGATCGAAGAAGCAGATGGAGAAAGAGAAGTGGAGGGTCCACCCATAGAATCAGAAGCCATTTCCGCACCGATCAAAGTAAATAAATTCAACATTGGGACAATTGAGCATCCCACAATGGACAGCATCGGAGACTATTGGGATGAAAAAACAGTGGAAATCATAACAGAGTTGTTGTGCGAATACAATGACTTGTTTCCCACAACATTTACAGAGATGAAGGGTATAGCCAAAGACTTAGGAGAAATGAAGATGCAACTCAGACCTAAAGAGAGACCCATTAGACAACGACCTTACAGACTAAACCAAATATATAAACAGAAAGTCAACGCTCAGATCAACATGATGCTCAAAGCCAACTTCATAGAACTGGTCAAAGAATCAAAATGGATAAGACCGATGGAAGTTCAGGACAAGAAACAAGGAGGGATAAGGATATGTGTCGACTTGAAGAAGTTGAACGATGCATGCCTACACGACCCATTCCCTACACCTTTCACAGATGAAGTGTTAGAGAATGTAGGAGGACATGAAGCTTACTCTTTCACTAATGGATTCTCAGGCTACCATTAGATTAAGATCGCATAGGAAGATTGATACAAGACCACGTTTGCAACAGCATGGGGATCCTACCAATACACAATCATGTCGTTTGGACTAAAGAATGCACCAACAATCTTTTCCAAAGTAGTCATTGTTGCGTTTAAGGAATTCATCCACCAGTTTCTTGAAGTATAATTGGATGATTGGAAAGTCTACAGTTTGTTGAAATACTGTGTATAAGTCTTACGGCTAATGTTGGAAAGATGCAGACAGTGTCAGATATCACTAAATATAAAGAAATGCATATTTGGAACACCATTTGGGATACTATTGGACCATATAGTATGCAAACAAGGTTTGATAGTAGTTCCTGCAAAAATCGCAGTAATTGTTAACTTACCATCACCAAAAACAATCCATCAGCTAAGAGCGACGCTAGGACACACAGGATATTACAGGAACTTTATCAAAGAATATGCCCAGATTACTGCACCGATGGAAAATCTACTAAGAAAGGATACAAAGTTGAAGTGGAACGACGAGTGCCAACATGGTTTGGATACTCTAAAGGAAAAGATGGTCACCATGCCGATATTATTCTTTCCATATTGGGAGAAGACATTCCATGTACATGTAGACGCATCAGCCATAACACTTGGAGCTATCTTGGTGTAGCCAGGAGTGGGGGACTTGGATCATCCGATAGCATTTGCGAGTAGAAAGCTATCCAACTCAGAACAAAACTATAACAGGACAGAAAGAGAAGGCCTATCTATGGTCTATGCAGTACAAAAGTTCAAACATTACGTATTGGGGAAACACTTTAAGATGTTCACGGATCACTCAGCCCTGAAATATTTAGTCAACAAGCCAGTGTTGGTGGAGAGAATCATTCGATGGTTACTACTATTCCAAGAATTTGACTTTGAAGTAATCGTCAAACTAGGAAAGTTAAATGCAGGACTTGATCACCTATCAAGAGTAACCAATAAAGAAGAACCTACAAACTTGGAGGAAACATTTTTGGATGCACAACTATTCTCAGTTCATATTTCCGACGAATACTTTGCATATATCATTCAATACTTGAGCACATGTACTGTGCCACAAGAATATAACACCGCGTAGAAGAAAAATTTTGTTTTTTCATGTAGTTGGGCATATGGTTGTAAGACCTTGTTAGGCATGCGTACCCTGTTATTCAACTGGTTTGGTTACTAGACGTAGACTTAGGTGGTAGGAGCTGGGTTACGGTTCATGTTGGTTTCTCCTGGTTTTATGTCCATGTAATCGCATGTAATAAAGCCTGCTTAAAGGCTAGTTGTAACTCCATTATAAATGGGCCTGGAGGTGAGCGGTGGATGTTTACTTGGCTGGCTTGGCCGGATTTGGTCAAGGGGATGTTCATGTTAAGGTGGAGCTATGACTCATGTTCATGTTAAGGTGGAGCTATGACTCCATTGAAAGTTTCCTGGAGATGAGTTGGTGTCACACTCACTTGGCTAGCTTTGTCTGTTTTTGGAAGAAGGTCTTGAACACAGTGTTCGAGGTGGAGCACTGAAGGTGCTCAAGATCACAATAGAAGAGTTGTTTGAAAAGCTCAAGTAATTCATTGTATGGCCTAACGGTACCTAGGAATTTGGTACATGATGTTGATTCCTTCATGGTGAGCCGAGATTTACAAGAAGTGGGAATAAATATGGTATTCATTGTCTTGGTAATTAAGTAGTTGACGATATGCTTGTTGCAAGCACAAGCATGGTTACGATCAACAGGTTGGCTCAGTTGGCTTGGACGTTCGAGATGAAGGATCTCGGAGCAAAAAAACAATCTTGAGCATAGAAATTCACAGAGACAGGATTGATGGTAAGTTTTGGGTTATCACAACTTGAGTACATGGTAATGATACTCAGGAAATTCGGTATGAATGATGTGAAACTAGTAAAAATGTTTTGGCTTTAATTATAAGCTTTCTTCAGGTTTATGTCCAAGTAATGAAGAAGAAAAAGGGTTATATGTCTCGTGTATATTATGCTAGTAGAAAGTAGAAAGTTTGCGATGAAAGGATCAAATATTTCACATGCAGTTGGTGTTGTCAGTGGTTACATGACAAATACAGGTGAAGCAGTGAAATGGGTGCTTCGGTTTTTTGAAGTACTAGAATCACCTATCTTTAGCTTGCAAGAAGGTGATGAATGGACAATGACATGGTATTAGGTAAATTGACTGTCAAGGTGGAGATTGTTGGAATGTGACAACCAATTAACCAATTGTGTTTAAAGTGGTTCATGATTTCCTCAACAATATTCTATTGTTGGATTTAGTTAAAACTAATCAACAAAAGAAGGGGGCAGCAATTAATGTAATCAGTTTTGTATAAATGAAGGAGAGGATCCATAAATATGTATGCCTGAGAGGAAGATTGTGAGCAGGGTCTTCAAGCCCTCTCCCGGGCTGCCCCATATCCAAGTTATGGTTGTAATCTCCTGGTTCTTGATAATAGAACGTTTTCCATTTTCCCGTGGATGTTTCCCTCATAAGGTGAAGGAGGGTTTTACCACGTAAATAGTTGTCTTATGTGTGATTGAATGGATGTGTGTTTCTCTCTTTGTTTTCTGCATTCTTTGTTGCATATGTGTGATCTCTGTGGGTGTTTCAGGCATAACAGACTCTTCCTAAATGTGCTTGAAGATGAGATATCATTTGGTCATGGAAGAAACCCAGGGGCCCAGTTTCTTCCTCGACCAAATGATATCTCAGCTTCAAGCACATTAAGGAAGAGACCAAACTTGAATATGAAAAGAAGGAGAATATTGTTAGTCTTTGTAAGAAATTGATGTGTGATTGTAGGTTCTAAGAAATTGATGTTTGATTGTAAGTTCTAATTGGTATCTATACTTTGATTATTAGCTTGTTGTGAATGACTGGTTTTCTGCTTGTTGTATGTGTCTGAAAATAAAGATATTTGATGGCATGGATGATGGGAGTAAGTTATTCTTGCCTCCCCGCTTCTTAATGTTTTTTACATTTTTTTTTTGTTGGATTCCATAATACATACTCTATTTTTTGCCTAAAGAAATGATGTTTTTCTTCTGGAGGCACTAGTCTATTAGTTATTTGTTATTATTTATGAATTGTGATCATTGATGACATTCTTTTCTATAATCGATGTAGACCTTCGTGCTGCTGAAAAGACTAATAATGATGAATATGATGATCATTATGATGTTGATGAAAACCAATGTATAGTAGAACAACCCAATAAAATAAAGCAATCATCTCACCGGAGTAATCTGAAAAGGGATAGCAGTCCTTGTGTTGAGAAAGAGAGGCGAGAATTAAAAAGGAATGCCCATATTCAGGTTGTCAGAGATTGCCAAGGGCATAGGATGAGCAGCTCAAGTAGTAATATTGCCAGTTATGGCCCTGGGAGACCTCCAATAAGTCTAAATATAAAGGATATCGAGATAATGTGCAGAAACACCCCGATTTGAATAGGAATCAGACCATGCCTGAATCCTTTCCTCTCCAAAATGTAAGAAAACTAGAATGTAAAGCTAAATTGAAGATAAATGTGGATAATCCACTGTCGAGAAAACATCCTTTGTTTTTTTGATCTTATGAAACTTATATTTTTTACTTTTTGCAAAAATACTATTAATCTGCAATTTTTACAATTTTTCTTAAAATATATAACCAGGGAAAAAATTTATATGTTGGATGGAGATTGTAGGAGGAATATACTTTGCTTCTTTGGATATATTTGTACCATAGCAACATGTTTTTAAACTTGGGGTTTTTTAGTTTGTGCAGCAGAAATCGAAATCAAAATCTTCAGATGATGCATTTGTTAAAGTGAAGCTTGAAGCAACAAAAAGAAAATTTCAGGAAGGATATCAAAAAGTAGAAAATGGTTTAATATATTTTATGAAATGAATGGTCTTGTTGATTGGAATGGACACATACAAGAACTACTATATGTGTGATAATTATTGTCATTTGTACATGTGCAAGTCATGTATGTGCTAGCTACACATGCATTCCTTGCACATGTACACTAGTATGTATATGTGTTTTAAATTGATGATGTTGTTTATTTGAAGTGGATGTATGAATTGTGTGTCGTTACCCTTGTATTGTAAATTACTCTAACTTCGGGATGAAGTTTCTTGAAGGGTGGGTGTATGTAACAACCCAAATTAATTAATTTTTTATCATAGTTTTTTATTTTAATTTAATTAATTATTAAAATAAATTAAATGAGTCTTTTTATTATTTTATTATTAAAAGGTAGGTGGGGTAATTAATGAAGGGATAAGGTTGTTGGGAAATTAATGAGGGGGATAAGGTAGTTTGCGAAGGGAAGGAGAGGAGAGGATAAGGAAGAGAGGAGAGGACTTGGAGGGTGTTGGATGCAGGCCAAAGGCCAAAGAGGAAAAGCATGGAATTTTTGGGAAAGAAAGCGTGCACACGAGAAGCAATAGTTGGAAGAAAACACAACACACACACATGCAAGGAAGGTGTGCACAAGGGAAGTGGCAGCTGGAAGGAAGAATAACATGTGCGCATGCATAAGAAGACCTAACGACGGTAGGGTTAGCGTTTTTGTAAGGTATTGTAAACGAATGAAGAGCCCAGAATGTATATATATATGTTCAGGCATCAAGGTCGGTTCACTTCGGATTACTATTATGCTATTGTAAGTTACACATGAGTGGATGTGATATGTAATGTTTTGCTGTAAGACCTATTTTGTAATTTGTTGAGCTAGAAGAGACGAGATAAGGTAGATCTTGAGGATTACATTGCAGGCTAAGGAGCCTGGTGCGATCTAGTTCGCCTCATATAGATCCTACCCATCAATGTAGAGTTGTAAGTACCCGACGTTGTAGATACGAACAAAATATAATAAAAGAGTTGAGAGCCAAATCTTTGTGGACATAGCCCCGGGAGGGGGTGAACCACGGTAATATCTGTGTTGTGTGATGAATGTTTTCATATCTCTATTGTCTGAAGCAATTATTATTGTGTTGAATGCATGAATTATAATATTTCCTGTTTAAGTGCTTTTGCAATATTAAGGGAATAAACCTATGGATGTACTGCATAAATCGTGAATAACAGTGTGTTGTGTTTATAATCCATAACAATGGTTCAATATTTAGCCTGCTTATATCATATTCAATCCTAGGCTGTAAACACCCGAGTATTACATCCACCCATTAAAGCTATCTCGAGTGAGGTTGCACAACGCATTCTGTGTGATGCGTTGCCTTCTGGTTTACTAGGAGGTTCGATAGTTTTAGAGGCTTTGTTGGAACCCCGAACAGACATGAACCCTGGGTCAATAAAATCAGATAGTATAGAAGAGAAGTAACCAACAAATGGTTCTATTGCCTTTGGTAGGAACAAGAGAGGATTGAGTAGAGAAGATAACTCGAAGATCCGTCGGAAGCAGATTAAGAAAATGTTAGGGAAGACACCAATGATTCATTAGGAGGGAATGTTGAGGCCGTGGAATCCCACAAAAGCAAAGATCGAAACTTGGCTAAGAACTAAGGAGCTAGAGTTTGCACAAAAGGACAATAGAAACCCTAGACTAACACCTCACAAATATATTGAGAAATACGTGTTTACTTATTTACACGAAGTCTTTTTCTGTGATTTTCCACATCTATTACATGAGTGGATACTAAGGTTGAAGGATAACCACGCAGTGAACTGGATTTGACAACTAGAGTGGACCCCAGTACAGATTGAGTAGCTTCAGCAGACCAACAACAAGTTCACCCACACAATAGACTTTTGGCTTGATAGTATTGTGGTAGGTTTTATCACAGAGTTTGCAGTAGACACAACGAAGTTGTATAGCATAGTGGAGCAAGAGTTTCTACGGGGACCTCGAGGAAGGTACATACGATCACTCTATACTTCGATTAAGATATTTCTATATAACAAAGGTGTAATG
>JZKD02S1700802.1:314404-384064 GCA_000966675.3 Picea glauca | reverse complement strand
AAAATAAATCCTAGGTGTGTGTGAAGTAACTCCAACACCCCCCCTGAACATCACTATGGTGAAAATAAAGAATGGGTCCCGGCTACAAGGCCATGTTAGGTACCCAAATACAAAAAATACACTGAACTAAACGAGGAAAGAGGGAAAACTTCATAGGAACAAACCCCCCCCTCAAATTACAATGCATAAAGTAAAAAATAATAAGGAACAAAAGGCAGTTGCTAAGAAACCATGTCCTTCACTCCAAGAAGACATCGCAACTGTGCAAGTTTGTGCTCTTTGAAGATTTTGTTGAAGATGTAGATGTCTGCATGGATATGATGAAGTATATGCATCATTGATATTTCCACACATATCCACTTTATCTTCTTGTAATGAATAATATCCAAATAAATTTTGGATGAAATTTTTAAAACCGTACGGTCGTTTTCGAAAAATGTTGAAATTTTGTTGATTTTAAAACGATCATAACTTCACTTTCTGGACTCCGTTTTAGACGATTGTTTTTTGAAATTGGATATTTTCCCGAGAGGAATCCAAATATCCAATTTGTTTCTGCAATTTTTTCTCAAAAAATATCATAATGGAGTTTGATTTGCGCGGCTCTCTTTTTGTCTCCTGAGATGCATGCATGGTGCATGCAACAGTGTTTGCATGTGACTCCTGAGATGCATGCATGGTGCATGCAACAGTGTTTGCATGTGACTCCTGAGATGCATGCCATATATCTTCCACGTGAATTTCAGAAAATAAATCTGAAATGGAGTAGACATCATCTTGAATTAATGGAATACAAATTTCTGCAAAAACTTTTGTAGAAGACTCTTCATAATAAGAGGCTTGATCTTCTGATGGCTTCTCTTCTGGCTCTATCTGTTCAACCTCCTGCATGAAATCTTCACAATATTCTTTATTCCCAAATAGAACCTCCAATATGGTTCATAATTCATTTGGATTTGATCCTTGTTATTCTTCATATACTTGATGGAAAAGTTCAGGAGAAACAGACATGTCGATACTTCCTATGGCCATATCTTGTCTATTGAGAAAGTCATTTTTCTCATCGACAGAATCAGTCTCTACTTCCATTGCCATAATTATTTGGTACAAGCCTCTGCATCTAATATGAAGCAACATTTTTGGCTTCCATTCCAAATAGTTATGAGGCGTGAGAAGTATTTCCGACGAATAATCCATCTTTTTGTTGTCTTCAATATTTTGTACCTGCAAAAAATGATTTGGTGTAGCTTTTTCTTAGCAGTCCGTCAGCTCTGATACCATGTAAATGTGTTGAACCTACACAGAATAGATCTAGATAGAAAATACTACACACATTTGCAGAGAGAAATTGAGAAAGAAGAAGCAAGATAGAAAGAATGGAAGAATTCTCATTAATCATATTCCACACTCAAAGAGTGAATAATTTACAATATATATAGAATAAATGAGTAACTAATGAGCCATAGTGGTGGTCTAGATTGATCTGGACACACACCAATAGTTACAAGAGTAAACTGCTACCTAGTCTAGTCTCTTAGGTAGTTACGAGAGTGAACTGCCACTTAGCTGAGTTAACTAGTCAGCTAGTATTCATTTAACTGACTGAACAAAGAGTAGTGAGTTGGTGATGATCCCAATGTTTCATGGTGACAAAACCAATGCAACATCTAAACTCAACTCAACTAGTCAAACTGAAGTGTCAACTGAAAGAGAATATTCTCCAGGTGGAATATTCTCCCCTAAAATATAGGAGTCTGGATAATGACTAATTATGACTAATAAACAAGGAATAAACTTAGGAAAAATAAATCCTAGGTGTGTGTGAAGTAACTCTAGCAGGACACCCTCAAGGAGAATACTGCGCAGGCACAGACATAAGCAACAACACTCAAGGAAAAGTTATAGGCAATCAACAAGGAGATCGAGGAGGCACACAAAGATTAGGTGGCTCGGGACGAGCCACGTGTCAATTTTGGGGTTCTGTTGGAGGCAGGCCAAAGGACAAAGAGGAAAAGCATGGAATTTTTGGGAAATAAAGCGTTCACAAGAGAAGCAACAACTGGAAGGAAACACATCACACGTGCATGCAAGGAACACATGCACAAGGGAAGCGATAGCTAGAAGGAAGAACAACATGCACACATGCAAAAGAAGACCTAACGACGGTAGGGTTAGGGTTTTGGTAAGGTATTGTAAATGGTTGAAGACACTGGAATGTATAAATATAGATGTTCAGGTATCATGGTCGGTTCACTTCGAAGTACTATTATGCTATTGTAAGTTAGGCATGAGTGGATGCGATATGTAATGTTTTGTTGTAAGACCTATTTTGTAAGATGTTGAGCTAGAAGAGAAGAGATAAGGTAGATCTTGAGGATTAGATCACAGGTTGAGGAGCTTGGTGCGATCTTGTTCGCCTCATATAAATCTTACCCATCAACGGAGAGTTGTAAGCGCCCGACATTGTAGATGCGAACATAATATAATAAAAGAGTTGAGAGCCAAATCTTTGTGGATGTAGCCCCGGGAGGGTGTGAACCACGGTAATATCTGTGTTGTGTGATGAATGTTTGCATATCTCTATTGTCTGAAGCAATTATTATTGTGTTGAATGCATGAATTATAATATTGTATGTTTAAGTGATTTTGTGATATTAAGGGAATAAACCTATGGATGTACTGCATAAATCGTGAATAACAGTATGTTGTGTTTACAAGTCATAAAAATGGTTCAATATTTAGCCTGCTTATCTCATACTCAATCCTAGGTTGTAAACACCTGAGTATTACAACCACCCATTAAATCTATCTTGGGTGAGACTGCGCAACACATTCTGTGTGTTGCGTTGCCTTCTGGTTTACCAGGAGGGCCGATAGTTTTAGAGGCTTTGTTGGAACCCTGAACAGACATGAACCATGGGTCAATAAACTCAAATAGTATATAAGAGAAGTAACCAACAGAGGGGGTCTCATTTTTTGTTTTGGGAAAATTCTACAAGAGGAGGAAGAGGCGGAGGAGGAAAATTGGGGAGAACATATTGTTTTTGGAACTCTCACAGGGCACTGTTGTTGCTGGAAACTTTGGGCCCAGGGGCCAGGAAACCACAAGGATTCCTGGAGCTAGGGAGACAGAGAGGTTGTTCCTAGTTAGATGGGAGGTTAATACTCCATTGGGTAATTTGGGAAAGCACAAGAACAAGTGAACCAGGCGATGAATCAACCAATCTGCAGGTGGAGGTATGTATTTTACCAGCTGGTTTGTCATCATTATGTTGTTGTTGATGATTTTATTATGTTGTTATCATTAATATGTAGCTATGATGTTGTTATTATGTTGTTATCATTAATATGTTGTTGTTGTTTATTCCTGGTATAAAAAAATGAAATAAATTATAAACTAAATTCAGTCATTTCAGTAGGAGATTATAGAAAACATTTATTTATTTTGAGTCCTGAAATAGTTAGGCTTTACAATATGTGTTGTCAAAACTTCAAATGACCTAGCCATAACTAGTTTTGATTTTCAATACATTTACTGGAAGATCCTTGGAATTGACCTATTGACCTTTAAAATTTGTCCAAGTGTCTCATTCTCTTATGCCAACCTCTACATATTATGAGTTCTTTCAAATAATTGGGGGCCCAAGGGTGTATAGGTGGCATGGTGGGATGGAAAGATATTTAGTTGAATTTCCCTCAAAATGATCTACTACCATACATCTATTATCATCCACGTGTCTTTCAAGGGCTAGATCGAGTTCTTACACAAGGAAATTTTGGTCCCTTAAATGAATGGAGACAACACTCATGTCCCTTTCCTTTCGTATTCTAGAGATCGACTAAATATTAGGATGAGGACCACAATGCCTCCCAAAATGAATTTGGAGTAACTTTTTTCTTGTGATTTATACATATTTAATGACTCAATAGAAGCTTGAGGCCTGGATTGAAATTGAGACCATAGTACCTCCAAAAATGGTTGAGGGTGTGATACTTGTCCATACCTTGACACATTTTGGAGCTCAAAAAGGAGATAAGGATCAACCTAATTTTTCTCTTGAAATGAATAGGAATTTTCCATGTGGAATCCACTATTTACCTATTTTCGGAGTATTATGTTCATTAGCTATTTGAACATGAGATGGGTTCCAAAAGAAGCTTCTCCTCAACTATTTGATGATATTTTTGACCTGTCCTTACACTCTATTAGCGATCAAAATGCACTGGTATTTTGAGAGCGTTTTTATCTCTCTCTCTCTCTCTGTTTCACTCATTTTCCTTTTAAGCCTTTGGCCAGTGTCTTAAGCTTCTAGTTTCCTTATCATCTCTCATTGATCATAATTGCTCCAAACCTTTGTGACTCTGTCCTTGAATTGCATATCACAACACACATTGTTAGTATTACCTAAATCTTAATTCTATGCTTCCTTAGATTTACTATTGTTATTATTCTAAGGAATGGTGTGTGTTAAAGCGCCTAAGTCTAATACATGGACCCAAGCCCATATGTTAAGCTAAATAAGGCCTTTCGGGATTTGAAGACCAGACCCAAACTATAAGCCAAACCACTTCTCAAATTACAGTCACATATGCCACAAATTGACCTAAGACCATATGCTTGATTCACAAGCTATGAGTTGACAACACCAAGTCATATCCCAATCCACGACTTATGCCAAATCGACATCCAAATCGATTTTACATGTTAAAGCCCAGTGCAATTGCCCAACCCGAGACCATTCCAATGAACAGGTGTCGAATATGATTCAACACGTCATAGAAAGTGATTTCCAGCACCGATTACATCCATTTAACATAGCTGTCATTTATGCTCAAATTACAAATAGAGAATGCGTGGGCAGGTGTTTTGTAAGTATAGCTGCATTTTGGAGTAATCGACGGGTCAAGACATGTGCTAATATATAAAAGCTATGCAAGCGTTGAACAAAGATGAATGATATCCAGGTTTCAGAATTTTTTATCTACTGTTGTCAAACATGTGTGCACATGTCTCATGTGGTCGCAGTATACAAACTGGGAGTGGTTAGGGTTTATTCGTATCCCACTTTCAAATATATCATGCAGAGGAAGATTCGATGGCATCTTCATGTTAAAAGATTGTAATCTTCAATCAGCCTTCTACTGCAAGAGAATAATCCATATGATTATATTAAAAATGGTAATCCAGTTCACGATTTATTGGGAGATCTGTTAGAAGGTGCAGATCAAGTATTTTGTTTCACAAATGGGATGGTTGCTTTTCCTGCTGTCATACATTTTGTAGAAGCAGGTTTGATCCATTAATTATGGCATCGTCCTCTGATGCATCAAAATGTGAGTATAAGTTTGTTGGGACAAATGTTGCACTCACCATGGTAAACTCTTCTCTGTGTAACTATCAAATTAGGTCAAGAGCTTTCTAGGTATTTCTGAAATTGATCAGGAACATGTTAAGCAGGGCATCAATAATACAAAGAGTTGCAAAGAACGAAGGATATCCAGATATTATGCCATTCCAGGTTTTGAAGATCGCAGATAATTCTTCATCATCAATGGAAGAAAATATTTACAGGTGTTGGCCCAGGTTGCTATAAATTTGTAGGGAGAGAAATAAAATGAACATTGGTTTTGATGGAACAACAATTTTGAATATGAAAGGTTTCCTTTCATATCAAAACAGAGCTTTCACCAGCACAGAAGGCGAAATTATAACCAATTAGTTGTTGAAAAGCAGAGCTTTCATCAGCTAATTAGCAAATCCTAAGGCGAAATAGCTGGTGAAACTCCAGAATGATAATTTTGAAAGGTTGAGCTTGAACAGAGCGATTTTGGAGTGATTTAAAGGGTAAGAGAGTATCAGAAGATTAATCACCAAATCAGGAAATATTCAGTATCAAATATTCATGGAGATTTTTGGGTGAATGTTTAAATGGTCAACTAAAGTTTTGTTCATAGTTGTTGAAATATTCCCAGCCACTGAAGACATGTGTCTTTTCCTCCAATACACATCAGAGACATGGAAGTGATGATGACCAGATGTCAAAGATCAACTAAGAAGACAGTTCGATTCCTAGGAACTAGTTCTTTAATTATCCTATTGTATTCAGTTAGTGTTTTTCTTTCTATATTTAGAAATTCAGATCCAGTTTTCCAGGATCTGAGACTTGTTGTAAAGAATATAAATGCCTTTCTTTTTGATACACCCGGGGGTTCGATTTTGGATACAGGAACTATACTATTTTGTAACAAACTTTTCATATGATAATACAGATCACAATTTTCTCTCTCTATTAATATCAGATTTCCATCCTTTCTTCTGTACTTTATTTCAAGCTTGTTTTAATTGCTAAATGACTCATCTCATTAGTCAGTTCATAGGTTTGACTTAATAGTATTCTTCACTATATTATTTGACCCATCACATCTGTGGTTTTGGTTAATAAGTATAGATTTCTTCACCCATTTTAAAGCTATTATCTGATTATTGATCCTTGAGAGCATTGGTTCATTTGATTATTCATTTTGACTATCTGGAGGCCATACTGTAGTTGAGTTATCCCATTGATCCACACATACAAAAACACAAAAAAAAGTTTACTTTAAGTTACCAAGCATCTTTGACCTACAACCTCAAAGAGTTTCTTGGAGTGATAACACACTCTACAACTTTGGCTTATAACAATATTTCAATACATGCAAAGCTAGTTCTTGAGGAACTTAGGGAAATATGGGTTCTTTCCTTAAAGGTCATACAAAAAACCACAAGGAAGGTTTGAAAGTTCTTATTCTTGTCAAAATTTTATGTATCTTATAGTGTTGCTAAGGGTGTCAATTAAGGACACTCTACAATGTTGGCTTATAACAACATTTCGATACATGCAAAGCTAGTTCTTGAGGAACTTAGGGAAACATGGGTTATTTTCTTAAATGCCATATAAAAAACCACAAGGCTTGAAAGTTCTTATTCTTGTCAAAAATTTATGTATCTTTATAGTGTTGCTAAGGGTGAATATGATAATTGAATTTCTTGGATTTGATGATCATAACCTTTGTCTTATTAGTGTTTATTGACATTCTTGTCAATATGAATGGGGATACTCGCAAAAAGAACAATCTCATCTACATAAAGAACAATGATGATGATATTCTAGCCAAAGTAGTGCCAACACAACTTGCTTCTTTGAGGAACAATTGATTTTCATAGATATGGTATAGTAACATTTTTCTTAACAATGCTTATGGACATACCAATAGCATCAACGAACATATTTGAAGTCGAGATTGGGGGGCTACAAAAAAAGAATGATATCATCAATGTAAAGAAGGATGATGATTATTCTAGCCAAAGTAGTGCCAATAAGCTTCTTCTTTCAAACATGCCTCTAACTTGTTGTGTCCAAAGGTGCTACACATAGAGTAATGTTAATGTGGCACAAATAAAACTAATATAATGGTTCATAATAAAATAAAATGTAAAGTGAGTAATAAAAAATAGAACCACTGAAGTTCACTAATAACAATGGTGTGGCTGAAAATAGAACTAGTATAAATTAGTCTTAACCTTAGATCCATCAAACTTCAAGAGGAATAATATCCTTGGAAATATAAACCTTTCTTCACATTTTTATACTCTACAGTGAATGTTTATATTTTTAAAGATATAATTCCTTTAAACTTTTGATAAATCCAAATTAAAATAAATTTACAATAATCAATATAAAAATAAATTTTACAACATCAAGATATTGAGAGAAAAATAAAAAATAAAAAATTGAAAAAATATCATAAAAGAAAAATAAAACAAATCACCAATGTATAAAAATTCAACTAAAATTAAATCCATAATCTATAAACTGACTTTTAAAAATTATATTTCAAACTTTCAGACATATATTTCATACTTTCAGACATATAATCTATAAACTGATTTTGTACATTGTGTTTTAATTTCGTTTTGTTTGATTTTGTTTGATTTTAGCTTTGTACGTTGTGTTTTAAATGAGGCAAGTAAAACATGAGTGAGACTGGACTGATACTGGCCCAAATTAGGCAAGTAAATAATGCAGAGAGTGAGACTGGACCGATACTGACCCAAATAACTATTAGTGATCCCATTCCCTACACTACTAATAAACTATGTTATCTGGGAGTTGTGTTTTGTTGTATGTTTGCCCTACGTTATTTGGGAGCTGTGTTTTGTTGCATGCTTGCCCTGCGTTATCTGGGAGAATTGAGGAGGATTCAAGGCTGTTTGAGCAGTTGCATTGGATTATTGAGCAATTGCTCCATCCATTCATATTCTTTGTAGTGGATTTTAAATTTCTTGATTGATCAAGGACTTGTGTGGAATAGACCAGGTTTTCAGGTTGGCTAAAATGGAGTCCGTGGAGAAATGGAGAAATTTTTTCAAAGGTGCAGGGACTGATATATGCAGTTTGATCGAATATGCAATCCTAGTTGCAGCCTCTGATTGCCCAAATGAATTAAGGAGGAAGAGAGATAGGATTGCACAGAGACTGTATGCATCTAGGTGCCGTGACTATCGTTCTGTTACTTTGGCTGAACCCTGTGATGAAGTTGATGAAGTTATTGATGATGAGGATGTTGAGCAGGGTATCAAGGGTTGCCATGATAAAGACAATGACAAGGTAAGCAGTCCCGCTAGTGAGACATATAGTAACAGGGTTAGTAATTGCAGCTATGATGAGGCTGAAGCCCGCACTGAAGAAATTGACAAAGAATCCCAAGTTCTCAGAGATGTCTTCAGGATTAGAGACATTCTTGTAAACCCAGATGAGGTAGTCTTACTTCTGAATTAAATATCGAATAGTTTTATTGAATCAACTCTTACAAGAAATTGTCCTTTGATGGGTGCTTTTTCATTAGCAACCATTAAGCATACATTGTTACCTATGCATTTTTTAATTAAAATAACAACAAGTCTTGAAAATTGCCTGCACATGGGTGTGTTTATTTCTCTCCATAATCAATCCTCTTTTGTTTTGTAGGCTGTTACTCAGCTACATGAGTGCTTGAGGAGATTGGAATTGATGCAATTCACAGTGGAGATCCTAGAGGTATGTTTTCTCAGTCATTTACAAAATGCACTCCATGGTTGAATTAAACAGAATTCCCTATCTTAAGTAAATTGGGTTTGGAGGTGTTCTTTTACCCTTCTTCCAACTTGTTCAATAATCAACATGTTTTCCAATGATGTATTCTATCCAGGAAACTAAGATTGGGAAACTAGTTAATCGATTGCGGAAGCATAATTCAATGGAAATTCAGTCTACGGTGAAGAGGCTTATCATGTATTTTAAGCCAAAACCTCCTAGTTCAATGTTGGAAGTATGGATAATCTAATGGTGAATTCCAACAATTGGTTATGCAGAAATGAAGTTTTAGTAATAGCAGCAACTTCTTTCATTCAATTGCATAATGGGAACTTATCCTAATACCAGTGAAATAAAGAGCGTTTATGGCTTTGTTTCTGGTTGATTTAAGCCGGCTTAGACCTACCTACATGAACACTAAAAGGCTTAAACGTGCTTACTTCTTTGGTATGGTGTACCGCAGTGGATGGAAAGACCTTGTAGATGAATGGGTGAAGACCGCTAGTAATGCTACTATAGCTACAATTGCAGGTATGGTATTGTGCCTGAGCAACTCCTGAAGATTGTCCTATGTTTTAGGATCAGGGCTTTTATGTTTTACGATCAGGAATTTTATTTTTAAACACTTTTTTATCTTATGCATCATTTTGCATGTTACAGGTACCTTGCCAGATTCTGTTTCACCCACAAGTGCAGATGGTGAAAATGGACTCCCTTCACCCCCACTTGATGAGGGAGCCTTTATGACAACCCAAATGACTTCAATAGAAATATCTCAGGGATTCTTCAAATATGTGTACAGTTTGGTCTCTTCCTAAATGTGCTTGAAGATGAGATATCATTTGGTCATGGAAGAAACCCAGGGGCCCAGTTTCTTCCTCGACCAAATGATATCTCAGCTTCAAGCACATTGGGGAAGAGACCAAACTTGAATATGAAGAGATCATCGTCTTTGTAAGAAATTGATGTGTGATTGTAGGTTCTAATTGGTATCTATACTTTGATTATTAGCTTGTTGTGAATGACTGGTTTTCTGCTTGTTGTATGTGCCTGGAAATAAAGATCTTGGATGGCATAGATGATGATAGGAGTAAGTTATTCTTGCCTCCCCACTTCTTAATCTTTTTTATGTTTTTTCTTGTTGGATTCCATAATACATACTCTATTTTGTGCCTAAAGAACTGATGTTTTTCTCCTATTTGTTATATTATTTATGAATTGTGATCATCGATGACATTCTTTTCTGTAATCGATGTAGACCCTAATGCTGCTGAAAAGACTAAGAACGATGAGTATGATGATCATTATGATGTTGATGAAAACCAATGTACAATAGAACGACCCAATAAAATAAAGCAATCAGCTCACCAGAGTAATCTGACAAGGGATAGCAGTCCTTGTGTCGAGAAAGAGAGGGGAGAATTAAAAAGGAATGCTCAAATTCAGGTTGTCAGAGATTGCCACGGGCATAGGATGAGTAGCTCAAGTAATATTATTGCCAGTTCTGGCCCTGGGAGACCTCCAATAAGTTCAGAATATAAAGGATATCAAGACAATGTGCAGCAACACCCCGACTTGAATAGGAATCAGACCATGCATGTTTCCTTTCCTCTCCAAAATGTAAGCAAACTAGAATGTAAAGCTAAATTGAATATAAATGAATGTGGATAATCCACTGTCCACAAAACATCCTTTGTTTTTTTGATCTTATGAAGCTTATATTTTTCCTTTTTGCAAAAATACTATTAATCTGCAATTTTTACAATTTTTCTTAAAAAATATAACCAGGGCAAATATTTCTATGTTGGATGGAGCTTGTAGCAGGAATATACTTTGCTTCTTTGGATCTATTTGTACTATAGCAACATGTTTTTAAACTTGGGTTTTTTAGTTTGTGCAACAGAAATCGAAATCAAAATCTCCAGATGATGCATCTGTTAAAGCGAAGCTTGAAGCAGCAAAAAGAAAGCTTCACGAAGGATATCAAAAAGTAGAAAATGGTTTGTATTTTGTTATTAGATTGTATTTTTATTTACAAATTTGTTCATGAACTTGATAACTAATGGAGTAGTGGATATTGGCTCATGAAATTGATAACTAATGGGGTAGTGATGTTTTTTGCAGCCAAGAAGTAGCGTATGGTTCAAGCAATTAAATTGCAAGACCTACCTGAACAGGGATCTAAACTGTTTCATGGTAGGCCAATGTCACAGCGTCATCGTCAGTGGATGAATAAACGGAGATAGTGACACCATATTGTAATGTCAAGTAGTCAAGGGGAACCCCAGGTGTGTAAAGAGCTCTGACGAGGAGAAAGTAACCACAGCCTATGATCAATCAAATTTGTAGTCATTGCATTCAATTTCTGAATATCTTCCATTTCCATCCATGATGCAATTTGAGAATCCTCAACACGACATCAAGACTGTTATCATTTAAGTGCCACCACATTCTTCCATTCTTTCTTTGACAGAATTGCCCATTTTCTCTGAATCATTTTAGAAAATGAAGAGATTCATGCACCTTCTTTATTTAGGATCCATTTTGGAAGTAAGTATGATCCAATTTTCCACTTGGGTTCTCACAGAATCCTTTAAATCTCATTTCGGCACTCCATTCTCCATTCTGGGGCCATATATGAGTCTAAACAGGGGCGACTCTGTGGAGGTTTTAAGTGAAGAGGATGACTTCACTGGAGCCTGGTTTCCTGCGACCATACTCAAGAAGATTGGCAATGTATTCTTGGTTGAGTTCAGGGACCTGATGATGACTGATGATGAGAAATCAAAATTGAAGGAAAAAGTAAAAGGCCATCTGATAAGGCTTGAACCTCCAGCTTTTAATAGACAATGCTTTCCACTTAATGAAGAAGTTGATGCATATGATCAAGATTGTTGGTGGATGGGAGTTGTTGATGGCATTTTGCTTCAGAAAAAAAATATATTGTTTACTTCAACCAGACTTCTGAGAAATTTTATGATTTGGTTTACCAAAAAATAAATAAAATTTTAAAAATAAAATATTAAAATTTTAATTATAAATATATTTTAAAGATAGAAATCATTAAACATAAAATATGTAATTGTATATTTGTATTTTTAATTTATATTTTAATTTATTTATTTTAATGTTTCGTAATAAATTTTAAACAAAAATTTTATTTTAATTTTAGAAATCAGAAAAGTAAAATAATATTAAACTTCAAAATACTAAGTATTATTTAAATGTGAAGTATTAACTTTTTTTGATTCCATATATTTATGATAACTCAAAAGTAGAGCATTATTCCACTATCTCTGAATATCCTTAAATATTTTCTTAGCGGGTACTAAAGTCTGCCAAAATAAATTGCTATATATTTTAGCTATGGTATTTTGCAAGGTCTCTTATTCTAAAGGTTGCTTAGATAGGTTGTAATATGTCATAGGTTGTAATATGTCATAGCTGATTGCATACTAATTGTCTTCCTCATGCAATTTAGTTATGCTTCTCCAACATCCTCACTTCTCCCACTTATATTTTTGTCATTCTTACTTTCCTTCATTCTTATATAATTTACATTTTCTTATTTATGATTCTATCACATTCTCACAAACTTTTATTGATCGAAAGATGGATTAAATATCATGTTGAAGTGAATAAGAAACCCAAAATAGCCACACAATTAATGCACAAAAATGACAATGAGTAGTAAATAACCCCAAAATGGTTTTGCATTATATTACATCATAGTGTGAATTGATTGTTCCATATAGAACTTGTTCTTTATATAAAAGAGAGCATATGCTAAAATCTTGCCACTACAAATCAATAGCAAACATACCAACCTTGCGGAAGATGCCTCTATTCAGGCCACAATAACAAAATCCTTACTAAATACAAAAGAAGGGAATTGAACCAGTATCGACTTAGCTGAGTGGGTATGGGCTCAGTCGAGTTTGATCATTTGGTATGAACCTGTCGTTATAGGCCACGAATAGGCCGATTCACTACCAAATCAATCCATGGTCTAGTTTGAAGGCCAAGTCGATAGCTTCGAGGGTTAACTCGGTCAACTTTGTCAAGTTTGAGTCCAAGTCGGCCAAGTTTTAAAACATTGATTTACATTGGGTTTAATGTATGACATGAAAACCTCGATGAGGTAATGGTACCAGGTTTGCAAGAATGTCTATGATCCTGGAGACTTCTCTGAACTTGTGATCCTTCCTCAATCTCTTTTGAGGGACTTGGCTTTGTCATAATTGTTATTGCTAATCATATGCCCATTTTCCTCACTAGTGTTGTTGTTTACCTTGTCATTGTTTTATCATTGTAACCCTTGATACCCTCATCTGCATTGACAATAATGTCATCATGGGGCTTAACCAAAATAACAGTATCACACTCAAAACACCTAAGAAACCTAGATGCATACAATCTATATGCCTTCTTATATATCCCCTAAATTCATTTGGGTAACCAGAGGCAAAAAAAAGGATTGCATATTCAATCAGACTCCATATATCAATCCCTGAACCTTTGAAAAACATTCTCCTTTTCTCCATAGAGTCCATTTTTAACCCCTTGAAAACCCTAGTCATATTCCACGCAGGCCCTTGATCAATGAATAAACTTAAAATATACAACAAACAACATTACTTATTATATTGGCCCATGGTTATGAATGGATGGAGCCCTTGTTTCATGATCAAATCTAGTTGCTTGAACCACCAATTTTTCTTTTTTAACCAAAACCCTAAATCTATAGAAAACCCAACATTGTACCTTGAATCATAGTCATTGTGTTCAACGTGCATTTTTTGTGAAACATAACATAATATTTGGAAACTTCAACAACAATAATATCAATGATTTGACATACCTTTGGATTAGAAGTTAGTGTGATTTGAACATCCTTAAGTTCTCTGATAACCTTAACATTAGAGTTGTCAAGATGAATAATTCGAGTTGTACTTTTAGTTGGGGTAGCATTTATTTTACTACATATTGGAAAAAGGCGTGACGTTTAATGATGCTCCTGATTCAACCAAACAATTATGGACATTATGATTATGAATTTCAAAAGTCAATAGAGAATGTGGGTTTTGAGAGTTACAATGATTGTTGATTATAGCATTTCTTATAAAAGCTTTTTGTTTTATCTAAAAAAATGGTTTTATCATAGATAGGGATTGTTTTATCTCACAGTTCAACACTATCTAGTGAGATACATCGAGGGATGGCATGAAATGTTGTAGGATGAGTTCTCTTTGTTGATGAATGTTACATATGTCAAAAAGAGAACTATGTGCTTTCGTCTTTTTCATATCGTCAATCACATTATAAACCATATCCATCAAAGGTATATTTGTTGTTGCTACTTTCTTGGGCATGGGAAGAACAACAACTTTCTTGGGATTGAGAGTAGGCTAAGATGTAGAAGGACCAGAGTTGACAGGGCCCTTACTTCTCATGTTGTAGTCCCTTTGTGTCATTTGGGCAACATGCATCTCTTCTACTATTTTCTCTTTATCATCTTCTATACCCAAGGATATGGCATTTAAGAACATGGTTCCTCCTCTAGTCTCTTCTTCTTATTCAACGTCTTCATCTTCAGCCTCATGAATTGATACCTCAACCTATTTTTGTTGATCAAAAAACTGATTTTCCACTAATGTCATTGAATGAAACCATTGTGGACATGACTTTTGTGAATGAGTAGCATAGTGATAATTGCAGTAATTATCCATGACTACATCCTCCAAATTCAAATTGAAGTTAGGGTTAGGGGGATTTGAAGAAGTAATGGGTTTTTTGCAGTAAGGTTTCTAAGTTGTTTGATTAGAGGTACCTTCTTGAGATTTCTTTTTTAGATCCACAATTTCATTTAATAATTTTTTAACCAAACATAGGACACTCTACATGTCTCTGGGATCTTTATTTCAAATCTTATTATTTTTAGGGAGATGTATGGGCAGAGAAAATAGTTTCTTAGGAGAAAATTAAACCTCTTCATTTCCTAGGTTCCCTGCCAAACTGATCATCTGTTTTTCCACATTTTTTGTTTTTTCAAAATTTTCAATCAATGTATTCTTTCCAACGCTTTAGACTTCATGATTCATTCAACAAGTTGAAATTCAAATACACTATAGTTTAGAGAATATTTGTAGAAGAGACATTGAAATTGGCAAATGAAAGTAACGATATTCTAATTGACATCATGGAATATAGTTAATCTTAAAATCTAATTATTCAATCATTGATGGGGAGATATTTCCAACCCAAATCAACACTATTATTATGGGAATCTAATTTTTATATGTCATCTAAACTCGATACTTGTAGTTGCTTTATTTCCTTCATGAAGATGGGATTCCTTTATATTGTAGTGCCATATTATTTTTAGTTTAGAGTTATTTAATATTACAATAATACTTGAATTGATGTAATATCCTCTATGCTTCTTCCACACTTTGCATACCAATATAAAACAATTTTATTAGTTGAATGAAATAGGAATAACATAAAATTGAATCCAATGGTTACTCTAACATTGAGCTACATGCCCTTTTCATAATAGGCACCCTTACCGGTTATCTAAAGCCATGGATTACTACCTCCAACACAAATAGTTATAATGTGTTGGGTAAGGAAATTGGGTAAGGAAATTGGGTATTTTATGATAGTTCTTATCATTTTATGTTTGGAGAAATCATATTATTCCCATTTATATTAATTTTATTTGGACACTATATTTTATAGTAACTTAATGTGTCATATCATTCCCACCACTAAGTGACCTTCACATAGTTTGGAGGGGCAAAGGAACCACCAAAATTGGACAACATTTTAATATACATCATTGTGATAAAGCAAAACAGGTGCATAAGAAAAAAATGTGTTTGCTCGAGAATGTCTTTGGGATTTCATGTTTGAGAGAGGAAAAGTGAGGTAGTGGGAAACATACATCTGAGTTCACAATCATAACTTTATTTACAATCCTTCAATTTTGTCAATAATACAATTCCTGCCAAAGGAGTATAATATATTAGAAATGTCCAGGTTTCCTATCATGTATTAAATGATCATTTTTTTTTATAGTGGGAAAAGTGAAGTATGTAACTTTATTCTTCTATTCTACCCCACACCAATAAGAACGTTCCCTCTAACTAAGAAGGATGTAATTTCAACTTCAGTTTCATAGTAGTCAGAGAATTTATGTTTCTGGAAAATAAGTTCCATGGATACCAACATGTCTAATTGATTGATCAGTCCTACCCCTAAGATATGGAAACTAAAGAAACCTAAGGTAAGAATCCATGGCTAAGTCCTCAATTGAATTGGATTGTAAGGTCTCCTAACTTTTTTTAGTATTTATAACCTTGGTGTCAAGCAATGAGTTACCATGTTGATGTCTGCACTCAGAAATATCCATTATCTATTGGCATATCCATGAAATCATCCCCGCCGTAGTAGTGTTGAGTGCATATGATGTTTTTGGGGTTTTAGCATCATCATCCACTCGAGGAGAACACAAGTCATCAAAATAAATAGAATTGTAACTAGAATTTAAATTCTAATATTTAATATAGATTTTAAGGTGTTGAACTTTAGTTATAACCTTTTGAGAAGGTGGCATAAACTATGCAAGTTGTTAATGTTTATATCTTGCACTTTATCATAAAGGGTAAATGTAGTGTTTGATTGAGTTAGTATCCATATAGGTTGGGATTAATGATTCATTAGAGCTACTTTTTAAGGGAAATTCAAATTGAAGGAACTGTTCTTCTAAAAATTGTAAATTGTTAGTAATTGATTTAGATAATGTTTTCATGAAGCCAAACTTTTGGACCTTGTTCAATTTTATTTTGCAAAAAAAATTCACAACATGCTTACTTTGTGCATATATGCCAAGCCCAATTCCAACAGATGCCTGAAAATTGGATTTTGGGCCTCATGCACAATTTCCTTTATTAATATAACATACGAGCATTGCCCATCTAGAGATTCGGGAAGTATGTACAACTCAATCACCATGTTTAATGTGTTGCCTATGTGTGTTAATTTATTGATTCTAAAACAAGTAAAAAAAATATGATTATTGTGATTCAATAGTAAAAAATGCCCCTAAACCACCACACCATATAAAGTTATTTGCTAGTTACTTATACACCAATTCACAACCAAAATGGATAAATTACATATATAAACTATAATTTATAAACTATAATTTAAGTATATATATCTCTAAATTCTTAATATGATGTAAATTTCAATAAAATATCTATGTAAATTACTTTGTACATGTTAAAAAATGGATTAAAGGCCAATTCATGCCTGTAGAGTCCTCATAAACAGAGCATGGCCTAAAAAGCCTAAAAAATATACTCTCTTGAAGAATATTGTTTGGTTTGTAATATGTATAATGTTCTTAATATCGATCCGCTTTCTAATTTACAAGTCATTTTAGAGGATTTGAATGAAATTCTTTCTTCAAAGGCATTTGGAATGCTTTTGATGAGAAGACACTCTCAAAAATATGCAACAATTTGATGTTTAAGTCAAGTGCAATACATGGAAATGTTTAAAATATATTTGTGTGGTATAATGAAATCAGAGTTGAAAAACGTGTCTTGGAAATTTATGACATGGAAAGGATGGAGTGTAAGAGTTGAACTTAGATTCTATAAAAACTCAATAACACAAATCATTCAAAATGAGGGTTTTTCTTTTCCTTTTTGGTATTTATGTTTGAAACTAGTTAGTTTTTCCACTCACTCATAAATTGGACTTATTAGGTAGTGAATAACCTGCAAGTTACTTGTGGTCAATTTGTCACCCATGAGTATTCAAAGGTATAACTTGATATTTGTGGGTTTGACTCTCTATTTGAGAGTTAAAATTAAGACTATGTTTTCGCTAGGTTCTAGCAGTATGGCTGAGCTAAGTTTGATCTCTAGCAATGCTTATAAGACTTCACTTTAATATTTTCAATTGTGAATGGAATTGTTTTAGATTTGGATGGAATTATGTTGTTTCCTTCAATCTAACACATGTCACAAGATAGAACAATATAATCTTATTTATAGTAGTGTACACTGTAATGTTTCATAATGCAATAATATTCATCAAAGTAATCTATTTGATATTGAAATTGATATAAACTCCATCTTTACCCCACATGGGTCTTTAGAATTTCCCTATTGGTGTCAAATAAAGTATTTATTTCTCTGGTCATATACCTAGCTATTTATAAAGATTTTATAGAGGAAACTTCTTTTCAACACTCTCTATTTAATAATGGGAAATATACATTGATAAATTGGTAATAAGATGCATTCTCTTTTTGTTTGTTGGTCCAAGTTTCAAGAAATTGTTGTAAATGTTGCAAATGTGTTGGGTACAGAGAATTGTGGTCCTACAACTAAATGGATTTCCCAAGTATTCATGAAACACTCAATAATTCACCAGGGACATGCATAATCAGAAGTAACAAAAGAACTTTATCATCTCTTTGAGAAAAGTCTAGAGATATGACTGATCAAATAAATAGTCTGCATTTTGATTTTGAAAGTTTGGAAATGTTCAAGTATTTGTCTTTTTTTACAGAGTCTGTCTTTTAGGCATTTGAGTAGGAGCTTTAGATCATATAATTAAGATGTCAAGGGTAAGACAATGTCGAAATGATTGTGGAGTTTCTATGACCACATCTTGTTGGTCAGGACAATCAAAAGGGCGGATTTCAACATGTGGTTTTAAGTCAGTTTCTTCATCTAAAGAGGAAAACAATTATTGTGAAGGAGATTTATCTCTCTTCCCTCCAACATCAAGGAGCTATTCATCATAGATTTTAGAGTAGAAGAAATATTTTTTTATTTTCTAATAAAAAATGGTGAAAGTATTTCTCTTTATGTGGGTTCAAAGTGAATTGAGATATCATGTAGATAATTTCAAGGTTTCTTGTTTTGGATGTGGGCTAATGAGTTACCTAGGAAACAAGATGAGACACATGCTCATGACTATTTTTTGTTGTTATAATATTTTTACCACTAACAAAAGGTATTATTTGAGTGTTTTTATTTTAGTTTCTATTCCCCAACATTCTATGTCGAATAACCAACAAATTGTTTCTTAGTGACAAAGTGAGAAAGACAATGCAAAGCATTGGCTTGCTAACAACATTGTCAAATTCAGATTTCTAATTGAATACAAATTTAATAATTTTGTTATAGAGTTGTGTTTCATTTAGCATGTCTCTATATTAGACAACCTTCTATTTTATCTGTAGCCACTTGTGAGAACCCTCAAGGTGAATAACCTCTTCTTTTAATTCAAAATCTTCCTTTGAACATTTAGCTCAAAATAACGATGAGTCTTATGCTAGTGATAATGCCTACAATGCATCATGCATTTATCCATTATCCAATCCCATTGTACAGGAGATTTCTAGTGTTACTGAAAGATGTAGACTAATGTTAAAACATATAGAATAAAGGTCATTGCTCATTTACATCCCTCGCAAATTATTTTGTGTTCTAAGTCCAATTTTTCATTTTCTACCAATGATATGAATAAAAAAGGTAAAGGAGCTTAAGTGGTTGATCATTCACTATGTTTGGGTTTGAAATTTCATAAGAATAATGACAATCTACAATGTGTATTAGTAGGCAACTCATTGGTTGATTTGTAGTTTTGTTTAAGAGTTTGATCTCCAACTATGATACAATGCATTTCTTGAAGTTGTACCACTTGGGTTATTTGTTTCATAATAGGAATAAAATTATCCAATCCTCGTTGAAGTATGCTTTCATATCTTGAAATCCATCCTAATAAACATGATATAGTCACATGAAAAGGGTTATATCCTCTATAAATGTAAACTTATTGTATCTAGATTTACTTTGTCATTAAGCAAGATTGAAACTATGTTGATCAACAAAACTTATGCACACGTGTGTAACAAACAAAATATATAAACACAATACATTTTGATTAATGAACCATTAATATACTAAATAGGATTATACTAGATAGAACACACAAATTCTACTTACATTGAAGTCAGTGCCTCACTCATGGCTTTAGGATTCTCTTTCATAGTTTGATCACCAATGCTCTCCTTCATATAAAATTTATGTTTTAAAGTTGTAACAAGTTTCCTGGTTTTGATTTCTCCACTTCATGCAAATACGATGATCTGGATTATTTTGAGAATGAAATGAAGGAAGAGATATAACAATGAAATATACAAAGATATTGCAATAAACACAAAGATACAGTAATGCACAATTTTTATTAATGAGAGAATGTACAAAAACTGTAAAATTACAAAGTGAATGACTCGCTAGAATGGTGACAACTTATCTCTGAGAAGAGATGTGATGGATATGCTCATTCGCAAGAAGATGATGATGTTTACAATGAGGCTCTAGAGGCCCTTTTATCATAAATAAAATCCAAAACCCTAACCCCAGAAGAGGAAATGCCAAAAGGTTTGTGGGTCCTCATGGGGGTAGTTGGTAGATCAACTTCCCAAGGGCGTAATTTTTGGATACGATCTATGTTTGGGGCATTCTATACCTCGTCGAAAAGGTCTAGCTGAGAAGTACATATTTCGTTCGACCCAGCTCATGCTTCTACATAACGTTTGGATATTGTCGTGCCCAAAAAATGTGGTTTAGAGCCTCAAAACGACCCCGGAAGTTCAAGACCTGAAAAATCGTAGAAAAAATGCCAAGGTGGAAACAAATGTTTTGAGCCAGTGGAATAGGTGGGTTGTTACATAAATATTCCTCTACGGGCAGGTGAACTTTCCCTTGGGTTACTGATCCCTATACCAATACAAAAACAATCATTTGGACACTACCATTCCTATAAACTCATTTTTCTTATCGAAAAATAGAGGAGAAGGTAAAGTAGGATGTACTCTGTTTACGACATTTGTCCCAGCTGCTCCTATCCACAAACTTGATCCAATTCCTGGTGCAAGTCAATACCTGTAATGAACATCAAGAAACAAGCGATTTCCTTCTACGCTAATGGATTAGGCAAAGCAAATTCATCTATGCAAATCAAATTAAACATAGATAAGCACATTAAACCACATACTTGAAGGAAATAGGCCAAGTATATTAAATGAGAACAAAAACAACTTACAGACCACGAATGATGTCGGTTGCAACTCCTTCAAGCTCTCCTCGTCCAACCCTTGTATGAATCCCACAATCATAAGTCTGATATCTCCAAGCTCCCTCCCCTTCTCCATGGAAATCCCTCATTATATAGGACTTGGAGGCTTAACCACCATGGATAAGATCACTCGCTAGATCCACTAAAATGGGATCTCCAAGATTTTTAGGGAGAAAATATCTCTCAAGGATTTTAGGGAGAAAATATCTCTCAAGGATTTTAAGGAGGAAATATCTCTCAAGATCCACCAAATTAGKATTTTGGTTTGAGAAAATATCTCAACCATCCATGAGATTCTCAACCTCTCCTTGAGATTAGGAAACTAAATGTGAGGTGGATTCTCACACTAAATTAATTTCCTTTTTATGAATACTAATAAATAATTCATGTGCATATAGTATTTTGACCTTCATATGATATGTTTTTCCTCCTCATTGACTAGGGATTGTGACACATGTTCTTTCATGGTGTCAAGGTGTATGTGACACTTAGAAAGGTGCATATGACACTTTTACGACACTTGCAACTAGTGTTATTGGAAGCTTCCCCCCGCTCCACCCTCAGAACCTTGCTCCGAGCGAATCCTCCATGGAAGCTTCTCCAAAAGATCGCTTCTGGATTTCAGAAGCTCGCTTCGGGGTGCAAAATGGACGCTTCCTAATGAATCTTGTTGGCCTATTTCTCTATTCTAATATTTCTTTAACAACATTTGTGGAACTTTACCTTGGCTCTGATTCTATGGCTTAAATCCGGTAATCGAACACTGTGGACTGTGCTAAAAATCTGTACTAAATGTTGTTATAGAGCTTCTCTCTATGGATCTTACATTGGCTATGTTTCTATGACTTCAGACTAAGGACTTAGGAAACTACCCTAGCCTATGGGGAAGCCCTAAAGTCAATTAAGCTAAGTCATTATAGATTGGAGTGGAAGTGTGAATTACCTTAAATTGATTAGCACAATTAACCCAAGAAACCAATCATGTACTTCAAAGATGTTGCAAAAAAATGTGACTTGGAGAGTTACAAAGTGTTTTAGTGACAGGAAGCTCCATGGGGCGCTTCATTACTTTACATATCAGTCTATACATGATAGATTCATAACATTTAGCAACTAGACTCTAGAGTCTAGCACAGTTTAAACTTTATTGTTTTGGACCTTTCAAACTTCATAATTCAGTGCAGATGGCCTATTTTGTAATCATAACTATTTGGTCATGACTCATGTTATTGTTGACAGTTGTTAGATGATTGATTTCATTCCATAAATTAATGGTCTACTTTCTATTATATGGCTTAAAAATTTGTATGTTGGTTTGTAAGTTTGTAATTGATAGATTCTAGATGGTCGATGCTCAAATGATTAATCATTGATGTACTACTACTTACTACAATGGATGCCATTTTAATGTTACAATGTACAAATATGCATGTTTTCATACATTCTGTAGCTAATTTGTCTTTCTGCATGTTTTTTTTAATATAAATGCTATATATATATATATATATATATATATTTCCGGGATTCTTCGCTCTTGAGTATTTTTTTAAAATGATGCTCTCGATGCTCTGCTTCCTAAAAATACTCTCGCTTCGCTCCATGCTCTGGAAACATTGCTTGCGACACTTAGGGTAAGGTACTTAAGTGTGACAATTTGATGTGTAACATGAGTGGCCATCGATTTCCTCTTGGATCAATCCTCCCCCCTTATGAAGCAATGGTATCCATTGTGTCAAGTAGTCAGGGAAGCTTTTGTTGAATCTGAACCTTGGTGAGTTGCTTTCCTTGCTAAAGAAGTTGATCTGCTTAGCCTGTTGAAGGATGTTATGAACCTGTTGTTGGAGGGGTTGGATCTGTTTAACCAATTTTGTTTCATGATATTCCTAAGTATGGGAGGACTCTGTGGGTGAATATGCATCATGAAGAACATGAAGAGATTTATCATAACTTGGTTTGACTAGGCTGTGTAGAGGCATCCTTGTAGGTGTAGTAGGAATATATTGGTGCTCTTCTACAATATTGTTGATATGTTTTTGTTGGATAGAAGGGTCTTGGGCTGAGGCTGCAGTGGTTACAGTGTCCTTCTCTTCTGACCAGGTTGTGAAGAGGCTAAACTTTGTGGCATGAGAAATTACTTTGCAACACTGGTTTTTCAATATAGTAGTAGGGCTAACCCCCCCAAAGTAACAATGACGCTATGGGATTGAGACTCATAAACAACACGACGCCTCCACATATATGGTTGGCCTAACAAAACATCATGGAATTCTAGTGGGGAAACATCACACAATACCTCATCCTTGAAGGGATTGATGTCGTATGATAGGTGACACTGTTGGCTAACAAGAAGATCTCATCCCTGGTAGAGCCATCTGATGTTGTATGGTTGCGTGTGTGGTGTTTTCGTCAAATCCAACTGCTTAACGACCTCTGATGAGATGAGGTTCTGCAAGCTTCCTCTATCAACAATAAAATGCAACGGGGTCCCCTTCACCCACATCTGTGAATGGAGAAGGCACTCCCCCTCCTCAGGATCCTCTGGTTATTCTAGATGGATTGTTGCGGTCATGACAATAGCAGTGGGTTTTGCATCAATTATCTATCTACTTTTATTATTTTCTGAATCAGAGTTCGAGTCGAGGCTCAGAGGCACAAATTTGTTTCTTTGAGCTCGACTACCAATGATTGTTTTGAGCGACATTCATCAGTGTTGTGCCAAGGGATTTTGTGGAAGTCACACCACTTCTCAGTTTCCTTCTTCATCTTCCTGTTTCCCTTCTTTTCTTGTGGCTTGACTAGTTGTCTTGAGGTTGATTGTTCTGTGAGTTATGGATGCCTTTACCATACTTTGGTTGTTGTGGATTTGCAAACCCAAATTCCTGCTTGTTCTGCTGCTTAAATTTCTACTCGATTTTGACAACATATCTATAAGAGACTCCCAGTGATGAGATGCCCAGAAACTCTATTTTGGTTTGATGTACATGTGTAGAGCTTTGCGGTATTTCAGAACCTTATGTCACTCAGATTATTTGATACCCAGCTTGGTGTGCAAGGTATGGAAGGTATTTGTGAACTTCGACACTTTTTTGATGCAGCGTGGTCCATATCATGTATTGGTCATCATATTTTCCTACAGGATAATATTGCTCCTTTACCGCATCCATAAAAAAAAAACCAAGTGGGCTCAACCCCAAATATTCCAAAATCCTCTGTGGAATTTCGCTCCCAGTAAGTTTCCCACTAATGTTTGACATGGGGGAGAGCTTTAAGGAGCACAAAGGTGATCTTTTCTCTGTCAGAAAAAATTGTGAACAAAGAAATAACCTTATAACAAGTTTAACCATTTTCCCAAAGAATCTTCATCGATCTGACCTTCAAATACGTGAATATAAAAACTATCTAATACCTTTCTAATCCTTGATATGCACTAATATGACAAGGAATAGCCTGCTTTGATACCACTGATCAAGATTATTTTGAGAACACAATGAAGTTAGAGATATAACAATGAAATATACAGAGATATTGCAATAAACACAAAGATACAATAATGCACAATTTTTATTAATAAGAGAATGTACAAAAACTGTAAAATTACAGAGTGAATGACTCGCTAGAATGGTGGTAGCTTATCTCTGAGAAGAGATGTGATGGATACGCTCATTCACAAGAAGATGATTATGTTTACAATGAGTCTCTAGAGGCCTTTTTAACATAAAGAAAATTCAAAACCCAAACCCTAGAAGATGAAATTCCAAAAGGTTTGCGGGCTTCGATGGGGGTAGTTGGTATGTCAACTTCCCAATGACGTAACGTTTGCATACGATTTCTATTTGGGCATTCTATACCTCGTCGAAAAGGTCTAGTCGAGGAGTACACATTTCGTTCAGCCTTAAATGATGCCTTTGGCTATCATTTAGGTGTTGTCGTTCCCAAAAAACTTCGTTTAGGGCCTCAAAACGTTCCTGGAAGTTCAGGACCCGAAAAACCATAGAAAAACTACCAAGGTGGCAACCCATGTTTTGAGCCAGTGGAATAGGTGGGTGGCCAATGATTTCCACCTGGATCATATGATTAGAAAGGTATTTGATTACACTAGCATATTAAAAAATAACTATTCATTCATAGAATCGTAGGAAATATGAATACATTAGATGCTAGAGACCAACTCGCATCTACATAATTGGAAAACAAGGTTTCAATGATGTATATTGATATTTTCCAGAAACTTCTAGATTTTGATATTGATTCATATGTATTTTATTATCATCATCCACATCCTTCTAAACCATAGTATTTATCCTGTTGTTGGGTACCTTCGTACCATTGATTTTATTATAACTCTTTATTATGCTTTCGGGTGTGCATTTGTCAGGACTCCATTTGGAGCATTCATTTTCAAGGGGCTTGAAGTATTAGTACTAGAATCAAAATATGACATTTATGTGTGGTGAGGACTAGTTTGGGATAAGGAATATTGTTTCTCTTCTTAAGAATCCTTTACATAAAGTGTGTCTTTCAATGGTGAAGAATTTTATAATGATATTTTTTCTCCAGAAGATGAGTGCAGAAAGTGCATAAATGAATTTTTCGATGATGAAACATTGTTTGAGTCCTTGGATTGCATTGAATAAAATGTCTCTTTCATGGTATTTGAGCCACATGTTTGGAGTAAGTTACCAAAGGATGTGCCTAAAACATCTTGTTTGGATGTAGTATTTTACTTTTGTAGGTGAAGGCCTCTCTTATATGATTGAGATATTTGTTAGAAAAATAGGATCGCAGAGAAATAAAATAAAACAAATGTGGAAATACAACACAAAAGATACATAATGAAATAGAGACACATATATACATGGTTCACCCAGTGTAGGCTATGTCCACTAGAGAAATTTCCAGGTCCTTCCTTTTATTATCCAACAAAATGAAGGGATACAACCTACAACACACCCACTGTAACTTTCTCTTCTATCTCTCAGAATACAATATTCACAATGATACACAGCTGTAATACAATTCCCTCATAAAAGAGAGTTTCCTTCTAGGAAAAAAAACCCTAACATAACTTCTACCGTCAGATCTGTGACCTTATAATGAACGGTCCATATTTACTATGAAATTACAATATACATTTATAAGGAAAATTTTCCTTTGGGGGATACTGCCACTAGACCCCCCAACCGGGGTGATGATCCCCCTGTGACCCCTCCGCATGGAGGGGTGTATAGTCTTCATGGGGTATAAACACGGCTGAAAACAAAGACCTATGAATCAAGAAGATAATCAGGCTCCACAAACAATAATCTCTGACTTGGAGATTGATCTGAACAACTCCATTGTTGTTGTATCTGTTGGACTATGATCCTTCCTGGACCTGGAAAATTTCTCATCTTCACCTTCATGCTTGAAGACCAACTGAAACTGAGAAGGAACTCAGTTTCTCCCTAGTTACTCCCTTTGTTAAAATGTCTACAAGATTCTGGCTAGTATGTATCTTTTCCAACTTCAAATGTCCATCTTCCAAGACAAATTGTATGAAATGGTACCTAAGTTATATATGATTAGTCTTCAAATGGAAGTTTGAGTTCTTTGCAAGATGAATGGAACTCTCACTATCACAATACAACCTGCTATTCTCCTGCTTCTTTCCTAATTTCTCCATAAACCTCTATAACCAAATCATTTCTTTACTAGCCTTTGTAGCAACAACATACTCTGCTTCTGTTGTTGAAAGTGCAACAACATTTTTCAGTTTCGAAATCCAACTTACCGTTGTTCCACCTATAGTAAAAACATACCCTGTGGTGCTCCTCCTGCTATCTTTATCACCTGCCATATCTAAATCAACATATCCCCATAGAACAATTTATGAACCTAAAGAACAATTTTAGAACATAAAGAACAATGATGATGATATTCTAGCCAAAGTAGTGCCAACACAATTTGCTTCTTTGAGGAACAATTGATTTTCATAGATATGGTATAGTAACCTTTTTCTTAACAATGCTTATGGACATACCGATAGCATCAACGAACATATTTGAAGTCGAGATTGGGGGGCTACACAAAAAGAATGATATCATCAATGTAAAGAAGGATGATGATTATTCTAGCCAAAGTAGTGCCAATAAGCTTCTTCTTCCAAACATGCCTCTAACTTGTTGTGTCCAAAGGTGCTACACATAAAGTAATGTTAATGTGGCACAAATAAAACTAATATAATGGTTCATAATAAAATAAAATGTAAAGTGAGTAATAAAAAATAGAACCACTGAAGTTCACTAATAACAATGGTGTTGCTGAAAATAGAACTAGTATAAATTACTCTTAACCTTGGATCCATCAAACTTCAAGAGGAATAATATCCTTGGAAATATAAACCTTTCTTCATATTTTTATACTCTACAGTGAATGTTTATATTTTTAAAGATATAATTCCTTTAAACTTTTGATAAATCCAAATTAAAATAATTTACAATAATAAATATAAATAAAAAATAAATTTTACAACATCAACATAGAACATATAGAGAGAAAAATAAAATGAAAAAAATATCATAAAACAAAAATAAAACGAAAAAAAATCACCAATGTATAAAATATTCAACTAAAATTAAATCTATAATCTATAAACTGACTTTTTAAAATTATATTTCATACTTTCAGACATATAATCTATAAACTGAGTATATTTCATACTTTCAGACATATAATCTATAAACTGACTTTGTATGTTGTGTTTTAATTTCGTTTTGTTTGATTTTAGCTTTGTACGTTGTGTTTTAAATGAGGCAAGTTAAAAAGGAGTGACACTGGACTGATACTGACCCAAATTAGGCAAGTAAATAATGCAGAGAGTGAGACTGGACTGATACTGGCCCAAATAACTAGTAGTGATCCCATGCCGTACACAGGTATTACTAATGAACTACGTTATCTGGGAGCTGCGTTTTGTTGCATGCTTGCTCCATCCATTCATATTCTTTGTAGTGGATTTTAAATTTCTTGATTGATCAAGGACTTGTGTGGAATAGACCAGGTTTTCAGGTTGGCTAAAATGGAGTCCGTGGAGAAATGGAGAAATTTTTTCAAAGGTGCAGGGACTGATATATGCAGTTTGATCGAATATGCAATCCTAGTTGCAGCCTCTGATTGCCCAAATGAATTAAGGAGGAAGAGAGATAGGATTGCACAGAGACTGTATGCATCTAGGTGCCGTGACTGTCGTTCTGTTACTTTGGCTGAACCCTGTGATGAAGTTGATGAAGTTATTGATGATGAGGATGTTGAGCAGGGTATCAAGGGTTGCCATGATAAAGACAATGACAAGGTAAACAGTCCCACTAGTGAGACAGATGGTAACAGGGTTAGAAATTGCAGCTATGATGAGGCTGAAGCCCTCACTGAAAAAATTGACAAAGAATCCCAAGTTCTCAGAGATGTCTTCAGGATCAGAGACATTCTTGCAAACCCAAATGAGGTAGTGTTACTTCTGAGTTAAATATCGAATAGTTTTATTGAATCAACTCTTACAAGCCATTGTCYTTTGATGGGTKYTTTTTCATTASCAACCATTCARCATACATTKCTAYTTATGCATTTTYTAATTAAAATAACAACAAGTCTTGAAAATTGCCTGCACATGGGTGTGTTTCTCTCCATAATCAATCCTCTTTTGTTTTGCAGTCTGTTACTCARCTACATGAGTGCTTGARGAGATTGGAATTGATGCAACTCACAGTGGAGATCCTAGAGGTATGTTTTTTCAGTCATTTACAAAATGCACTCCATGGTGGAATTAAACAGAGTTCCCTATCTTAAGTAAATTGGGTTTGGAGGTGTTCTTTTACCCTTCTTCCAACTTGTTCAATAATCAACATGTTTTCCAATGATGTATTCTATCCAGGCAACTGAGATTGGGAAAGTAATTAATCGATTGCAGAAGCATAATTCAAAGGAAATTCAGTCTACGGTGAAGAGGCTTATCAGGTATTTTAAGCCAAAACTTCCTGGTTCAATGTTGGAAGCATGGATAATCTAATGGTGAATTCCAACAATCGGTTATGCAGAAATGTAGTTTTAGTAATAGCAGCAACTTCTTTCATTCAATTGCATAATGGGAACTTATCCTAATACCAGTGAAATAAAGAGCATTTATGGCTTTGGTTCTGGTTGATTTAGGCCGGCTTAGACCTACCTACATGAACACTAAAAGGCTTAAACGTGCTTACTTATTTGGTGTGGTGTATCGCAGTGGATGGAAAGACCTTGTAGATGAATGGGTGAAGACCGCTAGTAATGCTGCTATAGGTGCAATTGCAGGTATGGTATTGTGCCTGAGCAACTCCTGAAGATTGTCCTATGTTTTGGGATCAGGGCTTTTATGTTTTACGATGAGGGATTTTCTTTTTAAATGCTTTTTTATCATATGCATCATTTTGCATGTTACAAGTACCTTGCCAGATTCTGTTTCACCCACAATTGCAGATGGTGAAAATGGACTCCCTTCACCCCCACTTGATGAGGGAGCCTTTATGACAACCCAAATGACTTCAATAGAAATATCTCAGGTATTCTTCAAATATGTGTACAGTTTGGTCTCTTCCTAAATGTTCTTGAAGATGAGATACCATTTGGTCATGGAAGAAACCCAGGGGCCCAGTTTCTTCCTCCCAGTTTCTTCCTCGACCAAATGATATCTCAGCTTCAAGCACATTGGGGAAGAGACCAAACTTGAATATGAAAAGAAGGAGAATGTTGTTCGTCTTTGTAAGAAATTGATGTGTGATTATTAGCTTGTTGTGAATGACTGGTTCTAATTTGTTTCTATACTTTGATTATTAGCTTGTTGTGAATGACTGTTTTTCTGCTTGTTGTATGTGCCTGGAAATAAAGATCTTGGATGGAATAGCTGATGATAGGAGTAAGTTATTCTTGCCTCCCCGCTTCTTAATCTTTTTCATATTTTTTGTTGTTGGATTCCATAATACATACTCTATTTTGTGCCTAAAGAACTGATGTTTTTCTCCTATTTGTTATTATTTATGAATTGTGATCATCGATGACATTCTTTTCTGTAATCGATGTAGACCCTCATGCTGCTGAAAAGACTAAGAATGATGAATATGATGATCATTATGATGTTGATGAAAACCAATGTACAATAGAACGGCCCAATAAAATAAAGCAATCAGCTCACCAGAGTAATCTGACAAGTGATAGCAGTCCTTGTGTCGAGAAAGAGAGGGGAGAATTAAAAAGGAATGCTCAAATTCAGGTTGTCAGAGATTTCCAGGGGCATAGGATGAGAAGCTCAAGTAGTATTATTGCCAGTTCTGGCCCTGGGAGACCTCTAATAAGTTCAGAATATAAAGGATATCGAGACAATGTGCAGCAACACCCCGACTTGAATAGGAATCAGACCATGCCTGATTCCTTTCCTCTCCAAAATGTAAGCAAACTAGAATGCAAAGCTAAATTGAATATAATTGTGGATAATCCACTGTCCACAAAACATCCTTTGTTTTTTGATCTTATGAAACTTATATTTTTTCCTTTTTGCAAAAATACTATTAATCTGCAATTTTTACAATTTTTCTTAAAACATATAACCAAGGCAAATATTTCTATGTTGGATGGAGCTTGTAGCAGGAATATACTTTGCTTCTTTGGATATATTTTTACTATAGCAACATGTTTTTAAACTTGGGTTTTTTAGTCTGTGCAGCAGAAATCGAAATCAAAATCTCCAGATGATGCATCTGTTAAAGTGAAGCTTGAAGCAACAAAAAGAAAGCTTCACGAAGGATATCAAAAAGTAGAAAATGGTTTGTATTTTGTTATTAGATTGTATTTTTATTTACAAATTTGTTCATGAACTTGATAACTAATGGAGTAGTGGATATTGTCTCATGAACTTGATAACTAATGGGGTAGTGATGTTTTCTGCAGCCAAGAAGCAGCGTATGGTTCAAGCAATTAAATTGCAAGACCTACCTGAACAGGGACCTAAACTGTTTCATGGTAGGCCAGTGTCACAGCGTCATTGTCAGTGGATGAATAAATGGATATAATGACAGCATATTGTAATGTCAAGTAGTCAAGGGGCAGCCCCATGTGTGTAAAGAGCTCTGGCGACGAGAAAGTAACCACAGCCTATGATCAATCGAATTTGTAGTCATTGCATTCAATTTCTGAATATCTTCCATTTTCATCCATGATGCAATTTGAAAATCCTCAACACGACATCAACACCACATTCTTCCATTCTTTCTTTGACAGTATTGCCCATTTTCTCTGAATCATTTTAGAAAATGAAGAGATTCATGTACCTTCTTCATTTAGGATCCATTTTGGCACTTTTCCAATTTTCCACTTGGGTTCTCACAGAATCTTTTAAATCTCATTTCGGCACTCCATTCTCCATTCTGGGACAGTTTCCTAAGGGCCATATATGAGTCTAAACAGGGGTGACTCTGTGGAGGTTTTAAGTGAAGAGGAAGGCTTCATTGGAGCTTGGTTTCCTGCGACCATACTCAAGAAGATTGGCAATGTATTCTTGGTTGAGTTCAGGGACCTGATGACTGATGCTGAGAAATCAAAATTGAAGGAAAAAGTAAAAGGCCATCTGATAAGGCTTGAACCTCAAGCTTTGAATAGACAATGCTTTCTACCTAATGAAGAAGTTGATGCATATGATCAAGATGGTTGGTGGAGGGGAGTTGTTGATGGCATTTTGCTTTGTTGTTTACTTCAATCAGACTTTGGAGAGATTTTATGATTTGGTTTACCAAAAAATAAATAAAATTTTAAAAATAAAATATTAAAATTTTAATTATAAATATATTTTAAAGATACAATTAAAAATAAAATATTAAAATTTTAATTATAAATATATTTTAAAGATACAAATCATTAAACATAAAATATGCAAAGTTTGTTTGTATATTTATATTTTTAATTCATATTTTTTTTAATGTTTGATAATAAATTTTAAACATAAATTTATATTTTATTTTAATTTTAGAATTCAGAAAAGTAAAATAATATTAAACTTCAGAAATACCAAGTATTATTTTAATGCTAAGTATTGAATATTTTGATTTCTTGTATTTATGATAACTCAAAAATAGAGCATTATTCCACTATTTCTGAACATCCTTAAATATTTTCTTAGTGGGTACTAAACCTTGCGAAAATAAATTGCTATATTCTAACTATGGTATTTTGCAAGGTCTTTTATTCTAAGGTTGCTTAGATAGGTTGTAATATGTCATAGTTGATTGCACACTAATTGTCTTCCTCATGCAATTTAGTTATGCTTCTCCAACATCCCCTCTTCTCCCATTTATCTTTTTGTCACTCTTACTTTCCTTCATTCTCATATAATTCTCATTTTCTCATTTATGATTCCAACACATTCTCACAAACCTTTATTGATCAAAAGATGGATTAAATACCATGTTGAAGTGAATAAGAAACCTAAAATAGCCACACAATTAATGCACAAAAATGACAATGAGTAGTAAATAACCCCAAAATGGTTTTGCATTATATTACATCATAGTGTGAATTGATTGTTACATATAGAACTTATTCTTTATATAAAGGATAACATATGCTAAAATCTTGCCACTACAAATCAATAGAAAACATACAAACCATGCAGAAGATGTCTCTATTCATGCCACAATAACAAAATCCTTACTAAATACAAAAGAAGCGAATTGAACTAGTATCGACTTAGTTGAGTAGGTACGGGCTCGGTCGAATTTGATCGTTTGGCATGAACCTGTCGTTATAGGCCACAAATAGGCCGTTTCACTACCAAATCAATCCTTGGCCTAGTTTGAAGACCATGTCGATAGCTTCGAGGGTTAACTCGATCAACTTTTTCAAGTTTGAGTCCAAGTCAACCAAGTTTTAAAACATTGATTTACATTGGGTTTAATGCATGACATGAAAACCTCAATGAGGTAATGGTTCCAGGTTTACAAGAATGTCTATGATTTTGAAGACTTCTCTGAACTTGTGATCCTTCCTTAATCTCTTTTGAGGGATTTGGCTTTGTCATAACTGTTATTGCTAACCCTTTTCCCATTTTCCTCACTAATGTTGTTTTTTACCTTGTCATTGTTTTATCATTGTAACCCTTGATACTCTCATCTGCATCGACAATAATGTCATCATGGGGTTTAACCAAAATAACAGTATCACACTCAAAACACCTGAGAAACCTAGATGCATACAGTTTCTATTCCTTCCTATATATCCCCTGAATTCATTTGGGCAATCAGAGGCAAAAAAAAGGATTGCATATTCAATCAGACTCCATATATCAATCCCCGAACCTTTGAAAAACATTCTCCTTTTCTCCATAGAGTCCATTTTTAACCCCTTGAAAACCTTAGTCATATTCCACACAGGCCCTTGATCAATTAATAAACTTAAAATATACAACAAACAACATTACTTATTAGATTGGCCCATGGCTATGAATGGATGGAGCCCTTGTTTCATGATCAAATCTAGTTGCTTGAACCACCCATTTTTCTTTTTTAGCCAAAACCTTAAATCTATAGAAAACCCAAAATTGTACCTTGAATCATAGTCATTGTGTTCAACGTGCATTTTTTGTGATCAATCTCTGCTAAGAAACATAACATAATATTTGGAAACTTCAACAACAATAATATCAATGATTTGATATACCTTTGGATTAGAAGTTAGTGTGATTTGAACATCCTTAAGTTTTGCGATGACCTTAACATTAGAGTTGTCAAGATGAATATTTCGAGTTGTACTTTTAGTTGGGGTAGCATTTATTTTACTACATATTGGAAAAAGGCACGACGTTTAATGATGCCCCTGAATCAACCAAACAATTATGGACATTATGATTATGAATTTCAAAAGTCAACAACGAATGTGGGTTTTGAGACTTACAATGATTGTTGATTATAACATCACTTATAAAAGCTTTTTGTTTTATCTAAAAAAATGGTTTTATCATAGATAGGGATTGTTTTATCTCACAGTTCAACACTGTTTAGTGAGATACATCGAGGGATGACATGAAATGTTGTAGGATGAGTTATCTTTGTTGATGAATGTTACATATGTCAAAAAGAGAAATATTTTCTTTCGGATTTTTCATATCGTCAATCACATTATAATCCATATCCATCAAAGGTATATTTGTTGTTGCTACTTTCTTGGGCGTGGGAAGAAAAACAACTTTCTTGGGATTGAGAGTAGGCTAAGATGTAGAAGGACTAGAGTTGACAGGGTCCTTACTTCTCAGGTTGTAGCCTTTTTGTATCATTTGGGTGGCATGCATCTCTTCTACTATTTTCTCTTTATCATCTTCTATACCCAAGTATATGGCATTTAAGAACATGGTTCCTCCTCTAGTCTCTTCATCTTCCTATTCAACCTCTTCATCTTCAGCCTCATGAATTGATACCTCAACCTATTTTTGTTGATCAAAAAATTGATTTTCCGCCAATGTCATAGAATGAAACCATTGTGGACATGAATTTTTTGAATGAGTAGCATAGTGATAATTGCAATAATTATCCATGACTACATCCTTCAAATTCAAATTAAAGTTAGGGTCAGGGGGATTTGAATAAGTAATGGGGTTTTTGCAATAAGGTTTGTAAGTTATTTGATTAGAGATACCTTCTCGAGAGTTCTTTTTTAGATCCACAATTTCATTTAATAATTTTTTAACCAAACATAGGACACTCTCCATGTCCGTGGGATCTTTATTTCAAATCTTATTATTTTTAGTAGAAGTTTGGGCAGAGAAAATAGTTTCTTAGGAAAAAATCAAACCTCTTCATTTCCTAGGTTCCCTGCCAAACTCATCATCTGTTTTTCCGCATTTTTTGTTTTTTCAAAATTTTCAGCCAATGTATTCTTTCCAATGCTTTAGTCTTGATGATTCATTAAACAAGTTGAAATTAAAATACACCCTAGTTTAGAGAATATTTGTTGAGGAGACATTGAAATTGGAAAATGAAAGTAACAAGATTCTAATTGACATCATGGACTATAGTTAATCTTAAAATCTAACTATTCAATCATTGATGGGGAGATATTTCCAACCTAAATCAACACTATTCTTATGGGAATCTAGTTTTTATATGTCATCTAAACTTGATACTTGCAGTTGCTTTCTTTCCTTCATGAAGATGAGATTCCTTTATATTGTAGTGCCATTTTTAGTTCTAGAGTTATTTAATATTAGAATTATACTTGAATTGATGTAATACCCTCTATGCTTCTTCCACATTTTGCATACCAATATAAAACAATTTTATTAGTTGAATGAAATAGGAATAACATAAAATTGAATCCAATGTTTGCTCTAACATTGAGCTACATGCCCTTTTCATAATAGGCACCCTTACCAGTTATATAAAGCCATGGATTACTACCTCCAACACAAATAGTTATAATGTGTTGGGTAAGGAAATTGGGTAAGGAAAAATGGTATTTTATGTTAAAAATAATTAAAAAGTACATAGGCAAGTGTTTCTCATCACCTAGGCGCTTAAGGGGTGGAAAAATGCCTAATGTGGACCCTAGTCATTTAATTTATGAGATGTAAATTAAAAGGTGACTTTTTGAACTTAGGGAAAGTGTGTGAGTTAAGTGATTTAATCTCCACCACTCATCTTGTCTAATCTCAACCATTGGATTATATGACTTTTCACCTTCCCTCTCATTGAGTCGATTCGGGTAAGGAGGGCACACTCATTCTTAGTTGTTGAATGAATTTTTGGAGAGCAAGAGGAAGAGAGGAGGATGTTGAGTATTGGCATGTATTCAAAGGAAACGTACAACATGGAAATCGAGGTAGAAGATACAACCAACCAAATGTCGTACAATACAGATTCTGGAGAGGTTGTACAACTGATAAAAGTACAGTCCATACAACAAGGAAGTTGCATGCATTTCGACACAGTTTGGCACAAAAATTGAGGTGCATTTATTGCTAGAAAATCCGTACAAAAAACCCAAATTTGAGGGAACAAATTCCAAGACATTCCGTACAACATTATTTGTTGTGACAACCGTACAGTGGTACAAATTTCTTCCACAGAAATCGAGGCGTTGAATAGGGGACTGTTCAGAAGGAGATTTAGCTCATTTTGTTTAGGTAAGTTTGGAAAAAAAATTGCTTTAAAATTTTTGCTGTGACAAAAGAGTTTCTCTGAGCTCTGAAAATAATAAAAATTCCCTCTCACTAGTTTCCTCCTTGTGGGTTTTTCTAGGGTCAATGTTAGACCAAAAATCTATGTGCATTTAAATTTTTGTTTTATTGTGTTGTTGATAGAAATTTATTTCTTTATTAAATGTTGTTCAAAATCCTCATGTTTCAATTCTGAAATTTGTTTATATGTTGGGTATTTTATGGCTGTCATAAAACTGGGTTTTGGGCATTAAACGGTGAGTGATCTCAGTGAGACTTGAAACTAGGTGGGGTCTGAAAATTTTACATGGTATCAGAGCTAAGTTGAAGGGGAATGTAGAATTAAATCAGCAATACAAAAAATAGGACAAAAATTACTTCATTGGACATAATTTTGAAATTTGTTATTTCAGCTGAGAAGGGTCAATGACTACAGGTTTAAGAGTTGAGGACAGACTTGATGGGGCAGTAAATTTTGGTTCTTGGAAGGAGAGAATGTTTTTTTCTTCTGCATGAGAGTGATTTATGGGACATTGTCAAGAACTCCACAACAAACCCAGTAGCAACATCTACATATGCTACTCTTCTGACAACCTACACCAAGAAGAGTATCAAGGCTAAAAGAATCATCCTTGACTCCATCAAGGACCATTTTCTTCCTCATGTGACAGGGAAGAAAAATGCCTATGAGATGTGGGAGTCCTTGACGAAGTTGTATCAAAGTACAAATGAGAACCAAAAGATAGTTTTGAGAGAGAAAATGATAAGCATTAGAATGACCAAGGCTGAAAATGTGGTCACATATATTACCAGCTTGACATAGGTGAGAGATGAAATTGGAGCTGTTGGGGAGGCCATTGTTGACAGTGAACTTGTGGGGACAACATTGAATGGGGTGACCAAACAATGGGTTGTTTTTGTTGAGGGCATTGTGGTGAGGGAGAACCTTCCCAAGTGGGAACGTCTTTGGGATGACTTTGTTCAAGAGGAAACCCGAAGAGGGTATGTGCATGGCATTTTATCTACTGGTAATGATGAGGAGAATGTGGATCTTGCTGCTAACAACAAGAATAAGTTAAAAAAGGTTCCTAAGGTAGGTAACAAACCGAAGAGTGAAGTCAAGAAGGACATGAGCAAAGTTAGGTGCTTTTCATGCCACAAGTTTGGGCACTATGCGGGACAGTTTCCTAATAATAATAAGAAGAAGTAGACAACAAATTCAACAGAGGTGGAGGAGTTTTCCACCAGGTTTGAAAATGAGTTTTCTTTAGTGGTGTGTCTTTCCACTAGAGCCACACATTCCAGTGCTTGGTATATTGATAGTGGTGCCTCCCGCCATATGACAGGTTTTCATGAGCATTTGATAGATCTTACACAGATTGGTGATCTTGAGGTAGTGCTTGGAGATGAACGGGTGGTCAAGGAATTTGGTAGTGGGACAATATCATTTCAGAGGGAGTCTCAACCTCCCATGCTATTGAGAGATGTCCTATATGTTCCTGGCTTGAAGAAGAACTTGAATTCCGTTTCTACTATTGAGGAGAGGGGATATGAGGTGTTGTTCTGTGATGGAAAGGTGATCTTATTTACCAAGGGGTCTAGTATCACTTCGGCCAAAGTGATTGGGACTCGACATGAGAATTTGTACAAGCTCATGTTTTGGTCAACTAGTGCATTGTATCATACTACCAGCAGCAATGATCTTTGTGATCTATGGCATCGGAGGATGGCCCATTTGCATCATGGGGCTCTGAGGATACTAAGGGATATTTTGATTTGAGTGCTAGAGTTTAGTACAAAGCACCATGAGTTGTGAAAGGGGTGTGCTTTGGGAAAATACACCAAGACTACTTTTCCAAGCAGTGACAACAAAGGGCGATGTTTACTTGATCTGATTCATTTTGATGTATGTGGTCCTATGTCTTCTGCATCTTTGAGTGGTTGTTTGTATTATGTCATATTCATTTATGAATTCTCTCAGAAGTCTTGGATTTTCTTCATGAAGAACAAAGGACATGTCTTCAATTGGTTCCAAGAGTTCAAAGCTCTTGTAGAGAACCAGACTGGGAAGAAAATCAAAGTACTAAGGATAGATAATGGGGGTGAGTATACCTCCAAGGAGTTTAATGAATTTTTTGCAGGAGAGGGCATCAAGAGGGAGTTGATCATTCCTTACAACGTACAACAGAATGGGGTTGTTGATAGGAAGAACATGGCCATAGTTGGGGTTGCGAGAGACATGTTTCATGATCAGGGGCTGCCACTCTTTCTTTGGACAGAGGAATGTTACACAACAGTTTATTTTCAGAACAAGAGTCCACACAGAGCATTGGGGGATAAGAATCTCGAGGAGGCTTTCTCTGGGAAGAAGCTTGAGGTTGGGCACTTTAGGATTTTTGGGTGCCTTACATTTTCAGATGTACTTTATGAGAAGAGGAAAATGATAGAGCCCATGACAGAAAAAATGTATTTTTGTTGGGTATAGAGAGAATTCAAAGGCTTTATGCATATACATCCCTTCCTTGAGGAAGAGAGTTGTGCGAAGGGATGCGAGATTTGAGAAAGATAGAGCCTTTAGGAAGTCACGAGGGACTGAGACGGTGAGCAGTCAACACCTCATATTCAGGTGAGTCCATAACATACTTCAGTGAAACAGAGTTCAGGACCACTAACTTTGGTGACAACTGGTCCACAGGTTACATGGCGACAGATGTCAGGATCACAGGTTACTGGTCCTCAGGTTTTAGGATTGAGTGCTCCATATTCTACTTCAGGTTCACATTCTTCAGGGGATGGGATTGAGTAGTTTGATTCCCCTCCACAGGACACTACTCAGAGAGGAGGAATGCCAAGTGGCTTCAAAATACTCTGAGGGAGGCACATGGATATGTGGGAATCCCAGGAAGGATGTGAGGGAGAGTAAACCTCCTGAGAGATTTTGCAGCTATATTGTGATGGTGAGCAACATCAGAGAGTCTAATCCTTCCACTTTTGAGGAGGCTGTTGGCAGACATGTTTGGAGAGATTCCATGATGGAAGAGTACAATTCCATAATGAAGAATGATGTTTGGGAGGTTGTTCCTAGACCCGAGGGGAAGTCAGTGGTGACTTTTAGGTGGCTCTACAAAATCAAGTATGCTGCAGATGGTAGCATTGAGAAGTACAAAGCTCGTTTTGTGGCTTGAGGGTTCTCACAGGTTGAGGGAGTTGACTATGATGAGACCTTCACTTTGGTTGCTAGATAGACCTCAATCAGGGCAATGATCTCTATTGCAATAGATATGGGTTGGAAGATCCATCAGATGGATGTGAAGACTTCATTTCTAAATGGTCTCATATAGGAGGAGGTGTACATTGAGCAACCACTGGATTTGAGGTGCATGGGAGAGAGTCTCATGTGTGCACATTGAAGAATGAATTGTATGGGATGAAACAAGATCCTAGAGCTTGTGATGTAGGAGCATCATCTTCAAAGTCAAAATTCAAGTGTGGAAGCAAAGGAACGACATCTCAGCATGACAAAGTTTCAAATCAAAAATTAAATCAGAATTAAATTGAGTTGTTGAGATATTTATGAAAGCAACATTTTTAAATATGTTGTGTTTGTAAAGTCGTGAAGGAATGTAAGGGGTTGCAGATATTGAGTGTTGACTCTTATCTGGAAATAACAGTTATTTATTGTAATAGGACAAAGTAGGTAACCGCTAAGAGTTTGATAGGATAGGTTACAGACAGGATGATGAGAGCTCATGGAGCCGGTCCTTAGATAGTTTGTTGTTTCATTGTAAAAGTATTGTGAGATTAGGAGATTGGGATATGATGAGATAGAGATCAGAGAGATCAGTAGAACAAAATAGAGTAGAATAAACATTATGTAATTTGTTTTCATGAATGAATAGAACAGAAAGAATTGTCCCAAATCCTTGGACTGTGTTCATTGGATGTATGAATGAATGAATTTTATATTCTGTTTATGTGATTTATTTGATTTTCATTCATGTACAATTGTTCAAGAAGTTGATAGTATGAAGTCGAGAAAAAAATGGATAAGTTTCAATTGTTTCTCCTTTGAAACTCGCATGCAATGTGTGCATTTCAAACGCAAGGAGTGCGTCGATTGAGTCTCAGATTGACTCAGAGGAGTTCATAGAGAACAAATGAAACTTAGACCAAGTGCAAGGTGTTCACAACGTTAAGAAGTGACTAAGAGTCGAAGAACTAGAATAGAGGAATGCCAGGTGGGAGAGAAGAATTTCTTTTCAAGAAATCCTTCGATCTGAGTTATCGAAATACCGAGAATGTAAGGAGTGCGTGTGAATTCAGAATCCTTTGAGGATCAAGCTCAAAAGAGATAACACTTTTCATAAAGTGTTGACGAGATCCAAGAGTCAGACTCATAGGGAGGAGAAAAGTTTTGAAACCTTTGAAGACTGATAAATATTCTAAGTCAGAAGAAATCAGAAGCTCAGGAGGAGGAGCGACAGTGGCCATTGGATCACTGTGCATAATATCAACATTCGTTTGATTAGAGTAAAGTGCAAGAGACTTAGTGATTCACACATTTGGAAGAGAGATCTCATCAAGGTTTGAGACTTGAGGTTTCCAAAGCCCTAAGAGCTAGAAAGCCGAAGTAGAATCTCAGCCGTCCGGTCAGCAGGAACAAATCTGAGTTGTCAGATTGTTCGAGGTAAGATTCAAGCATTGGATCACCCAGGGCGAATCTGAGCCATCAGATATCATGAGTCCAGGAGGAGACAAGTTTGAAACTTGATATTTTTGAAGTGCGGAGAGCCGAAGGGGCGGAGTGAATCTGGACCATTAGATCTAGGAGGAAACGTGTCAGCGGGTCATGAGATCCAGAGGAAGGAAAAAGGTGAAAGGTTGAAATAACCGAAGTCTGAATAGCCGAAGAGTCGAGAGTCATTGGTCTGCATGGGGAAACTTGTCAACAGATCACGAGCTCCGGGTAAACTGTAGGGGGTTTCAGTTGAGATCGGATATTTCCAAAACCCGAAGATTCGAAGTGGATCTGGACCGACAGATCTAAGGGAGACGTGGCGTGAATCTGTGAACTCCGGGTGAAGTCTTGAAGAAATCCTTGACGGTCAGATTTAGTGGACATGCGTCAATGGATTATAGCCTTCGAATAAAAGGCATTGGGAAGAAGGGTGAAGTTTGAGATTTGAGATCCCAGAAGTCTGAAGACCTGAAGGAGACCTCGACCGTCGATAGAGAAGGGGGCCACAGGACCGTTGATCTGATTTAAAAGGTCAAACACCATTGATTGATCAGGACATGTGTCTATAGATCATCAGCTATGGGAGGATAAAGTATGGAGGAAAGTGAGGTTTGAGATTTCAAACATCCAAAGTCTAGAATCACAAAGAGATCCTGACCATTGATTAAAAAAGGGGCAGATCTTGTCCGTGGATTTGGAAAGAGCAGATCTGAACCATCAGTTCAGACAATATCGTCAAGATCGTGATATTGACAATCCCATAGCATTGTGGGGACAGAAGTTGCGAGGAATTTAAAACATTGAGGGTGGGCCACAATCCACACTATGGTTTCACCAAGGGGACACGTGGAGGTTCGAGGAGAATTGTGGGCCGAAAATAAGTTTGATCCCAAACCACTATTGGTCGTGCCCGTAATCGCGTGGTCACAAGGAGGCACCGCCCAAGGTCATATCAAGAGGGGTCTTATCAGAAAAAGAGATAATGCTCAGTACTCTGAGATTTCCCAGCAGAGCGAAAGGGAAGGTCACAAGTGCTATCAGACTTGCACCAAGGAGCCGAAAGGGCCTGTGTTTAGATATAGAAGGGAACCATTTAAGGTTCGAGAGAGTCGCTTGACTCAAGAAATCAGAGATCCTTGACCGGTAGGTCGTGTAACCCTATGAGGGAGTAGGGGGGCTATATCAGGTGGTATCAGTTCTGATATTGAGATTGTTTGAAGACAACAAGCAAAGGAGGTAAATTGATATCATTTGTGGTATCAAGAAATTTATTTCTGTTTGTAGGTGACACAATGGAATCATGCCACCTAGAAGGCATAAAGAGAATGTAGAAATGGAAGAAGAAATGATGCGACTTCAAATGAGACTGGACGCCATGGAAACAACACAGAGAAGAGCACCAGATGATGGAGATATCAGTGAAGCTGAGAGTGAAGAGGTAGAAGTCGAAGAAAATGTAGCAGAGGATGCTGCATAAGATCGCTTGATAAAAGTTTTTTCAAAGATAGGAGCCAAAGCAAGGATAGAGGTACCAATGTATGAAGGCAATTTAGAAGTTGAAGAATTGTTAGATTGGGTACATGCTATGGACAAGTACTTCAATTACGAAGATATCAAAGAAGACAAGATGGTGAAGCATGAAATGACAATACTGAAAGGTCATGCAACACTATGGTGGGATGAACTGCAAGCCGAACGCAGGAGCAATGGTAAGCAACAAATTAAGAACTGGGATAGGATGGTAGCCAATATGAAGGCCAAATTTATCTCAAAGGACTATCAAATAAATATATTCAGAAGATTGCAAAACTTGAGCCAAAAGACCTTATCAGTGAAAGAGTACATTGAGGAATTTTACAGACTGAACATCAGGGCTGGACAGAAAGAAAATGAGGATGAAAAGACAACTAGATATATCAATGGGCTGAGATATGAAATACAAGAGGAAATTAGCATGATGTCAGTTAGTACAGTCGAGGATGCTTATCAAGCAACCTTGAAAGCTGAAGAGAAATTGGCCACGAAGCAGAGGTAAGGGAACCAACAGAGAAAAGTTCTAGAAACTGAAGCATGAAGATGACAAACAACATAGTCACCATGAGAAAGGTGGAAGTTCTAGAGAAGCACAACATGGAGGAAAAATTTCTTTTTCCAGAGGAAGAGGAAGAGTCAGAGAAGGCGTAGTAAAATGTTATACCTATGGAAAACCAGGGCACAAGTCTTGGGAATGTCCCGAGAGAAAGAATGGAGGAGGAGGTGAAGCACACATTGTTGAAGCACATAAGCATGTGGAAGCAGAAGCAATAGAAGGAGGAAAGAACCTCATGATGAGGAAGATTCTTCTTAAAACAAAGAAGGAGATGGAGGAACCAGTTCAACCAACAGTTATGTTCAGAACTTCTTGCAAGACGGAGGATAGAGTATGCAAGGTGATCATAGATAGTGGGAGCACTGGCAATGTAGTATCCATAGAGATGGTGGAGAAATTGGAGTTGAATAAAACTGCACAACCAAACCCATATAAGGTATCATGGTTGCAGAAAGGAAATCAAGTAATGGTAATTCAACAACAGTTATGTTCAGAACTTCTTGCAAACGAAGGATAGAGTTTGCAAGGTGATCATAGATAGTGGGAGCACTGGCAATGTAGTATCCATAGAGATGGTGGAGAAATTGGAGTTGAAGAAAACTGCACAACCAAACCCATACAAGGTATCATGGTTGCAGAAAGGACATCAAGTAATGGTAATTCAATAATGTCAAGTTGAATTTAAGATAGGAGGTTATAGGGATGAAATATTATGTGATGTAATTCCTATGGATGTCTGTCATATTTTATTGGGGAGACCATGGCAGTTTGACAGAAAAGTTATTCATGATGGAAGAAAGAATACTTATACCCTAGAAAAGAATGGTAGGACACATATGTTGTTACCCATCAAAGACAAAGAGCAAAAGAAGGAAGCTAGTTCAAGCATACTTCTCATGAATGGGAAGGAAATATTGAATGAAGTCAAGAAGGAGAAAGAAATATAGTTTGTTGTAGTGAGGAAGCCTAGAGTTATCCTTACAAACACTTCTGTGGAAGCTTTTCCTAAAGAAATCCAAGAACTGTTAGAAAACTTTGCTGACATAGTAGTGGATGAGTTATCACACTCATTGCCACTCATTAGGAGTATAAGCCATCATATTGACCTTATTCCAGGAGCTAGTTTACCAAACAAAGCAACTTATAGGTTGACACCTAGAGAGAATGAGGAAGTCAAAAGTCAAGTCCAAGAGTTTTTGGATAAAGGATTAGTTAGGGAAAGCCTAAGCCCCTGCACAATACCGACTGTGTTAAGTCCAAAGAAGGATGGAGGATGGAGAATGTGTACATATTCTTGAGCCATAAACCAGATAACCATTAGGTACAAATTTCCTTTACTGAGGATGAATGATTTGATGGACTATTTGAGTGGACCGAGCTATTTTTCAAAGATAGACTTGAAGAGTGGATATCATCAAAGAATAATGAGAGAGGGAGATGAATGGAAAACAACGTTCAAGAAAAATGAAGGATTGTTTGAATGGCTGGTCATGCCATTTGGGTTGACAAATGCACCATGCACATTTATGATATTGATGAATGAAGTATTGAAAGAATTCATAGGAAAAATTGTCATAGTATATCTGGATGACATACTAATCTTGAGTAAGACAAAGGGAGAACACTTAAAACATCTGGCATCAGTGATGGAAAAGTTGCAGCAAGAAAAATTGATGATAAATCTGAAGAAAAGTTCTTTTATGAAGAAATAACTCATATACTTGGGTTTTGTGATCTCTTCAAATGAATTGAAGATGGATCCAGAAAAGGTGAGAGCAATCAAAGAATGGCCATCGCCAAGCAACATATTTGAGGTAAGAATTTTTCATGGGTTAGCAAGGTTTTATAGAAATTTTATCAGAAATTCCAGTGGTATATGTGCACCCATGATGGACACTGTGAAGAAGAAACACAAGTATTTTAATTGGATAGAGGAAGATGAAAAAAGTTTCAAGGTGTTGAAAGAGAAAATTACATAACAACCAATTCTAGTCTTGTCAGATTTTGGAAAAACATTTCAGGTGAGGTGTGATGCAAGTAGATTATCTATTGGAGCAGTCTCGAGTCAGGATAATAGGCCAATTGCTTATTTTAGTGAGAAGTTGAATGACACCAAGAAGAATTATTCCACATATGACAAAGAATTTTATGCAGTGATTCAATCTTTGAAGAAGTGGAGACACTATCTAATTCCTAAAGAATTTGTCTTGTACATTGATAATCAAGATTTGCAGTTTATTACTAGGCAAAAAAAGTTGAATCAGAGACATGCTAAATGGGTAGAATTTATGAAAATTTTTACTTTTGTTATTAAAGATATTGCTGGAACTGCTAACAAAGTTGCAAATTCTTTGAGCAGAAGGAGTTTGATTATACAGTAATTGCAAGTGGAGACCTTAGGGTTTGAACACCTCAAGGAAATGTATTGAGAAGATTCAGATTTTAAGGAAGATTATGAGACATGTAAGAATCCTTTGCCGGGAGACAGAAGCCCATGGACAAAATATTTGATCCAAGATGGATTGTTGTTCAAAGGAAGCCAACTGTGCATACCAAAATGCTCAATGAGAGATAATTTGCTAAAAGAGAAACACACTGGAGGTTTAGCTGGACATTTTGGTCATGATATGAAATTTGCACAACTGAGTAATTCGTATTATTAGCCGAGCATGAGAGCATAAGTGAAAATTTTTGTGAACAAATGAAGAATTTGTCAGTATGCAAAAGGAAGACAACATAACACTGGTTTGTATCAGCCATTACCAATTCTAGAAAGGTCGTTGGATGAAATCAATATGGATTTTGTTTTAGGATTGCCTAGAACTCAGAAAGGGAGAAATTTCATATTTGTTGTGGTGGAAAGATTTTCAAAAATGACACATTTCATACCATGATATAAAACAAATGATGCTACACACATAGAGAACTTGTTTTTCAGAGAAGTAGTGAGACTACATGGATTTCCTAGGATTATAGTCTCAGACATGGATACCAAATTTGTAGGACACTTTTGGAGGACTCTATGGAAGAGGCTAGGGAAAAACTTGTCCTTTAGTTCAACATATCACCCTTAGACAGATGAACATATTGAAGTAGTAAACAAGAGTCTAGGAAACTTGTTGAGAAGTTTAGTCGCTGAGCAAGGTCATCAATGGGATCAGATTCTGGCACAAGCAGAATTTGCATTCAACAATTCAGTGAACAAAAGCACCGAAAAAATTCCATTTGAAATTGTGTATGGTATATAGCCAAGAGGGATTACAAAATTGAGAGATCTGAATCAAGATGAGTTCATAAGTTGTGGAGCAAAGGATTTTGCAATAGAAATGCAAAAACTCAGTGACAGAGTCAGAGAGCAGCTACAGGACAACAACCAGAAATATAAGAGCAGAGTTGATCAAAAGAGGAGAGAAGTTCAATTCAAGGTTGGAGATGAAGTTTTATCTCACTTGAGTAAAGAGAGGTTTCCAAGGGGAACGTATAACAAGTTGAATATGAAGAAGATAGGACCATGCAGGATTCTCAGAAAATTTGCAGCCAATGCTTATGAAATTGAGTTTCCATACAATGTTGGGATATCGCCGATATTCAATGTTGCATACCTGTATCCTTACAAGAGAGATGAGGTAGGAGAATCAGATGATCAGAAAGAAGTTCAGTGGGAAGGAAAATTTCCCACAGTAGAAAAACCTGAGATGGAGAAAATCATTGAACAAAGAGATGGAAAGAAGACCAGGAGGAAGACATATCTTGAATATTTAGTGAAGTGGAAGTATCATCCAATGGAATATGCAAGTTGGGTCACATAACCTGATATTTTGAAGCATGGAAAAACAGTGCAGGAGCTCATGGACAAGATTCCATGAAAATTTTAACCAGAGGAGTATGATACAGGAGCATCGCCTTCAAAGTCAAAACACAAGCGTGGAGGCAAAGGAATGACATCTCAGCATGACATAGTTTGAAATCAGAAATTAACTCAGAATTAAATCGAGTTGTTGAGATATTTTTGAAAGCAACATTTTTAAATATGACGTGTTTGTAAAGTCATGAAGGATTGTAAGGGGTTGCAGATATTCAGTGTTGACTCTTATCTAGAAATAACTGTTAGTTATTGTAATAGGACAAAGTAGGTAACCACTAAGAGTTTGATAAGATAGGTTACAAACAGGATGACAAGAGCTCGTGGAGCCGGTCCAAAGATAGTTTGTTGTTTCATTGTAAAAGTATTGTGATATTATGAGAGAGATCAGAGAGATTAGTAGAATAGAATAGAGTAGAAGAAACATTATCTAATTTGTTTTCATGAATGAATAGAACAGACATAATTGTCACAAATCCTTGGACTGTGTTCATTGGATGTATGAATGAATGAATGTTATATTCTGTGTATGTGATTTATTTCATTTTAGTTCATGTACGATTGTTCGAGAAGTTGATAGTATGAAGTCGTGACGAAACTGGATAAGTTTCAATTGTTTCTCTTCTAAAACTTGCATGAAAGATGTGAATTTTGAACGCAAGGAGTGCGTCGATTGAATCTCAGATTGACTCAGAGGAGTTTAAAGAGAACAAAGGAAACTTACACCAGGTGCAAGGTGTGCACAACATCAAGAAGCGACCAAGCATCGAAGAACCAGAACAGAGGAATGCCAGGTGGGCGAGAAGAATTTCTTTTCAAGAAATCCTTCGATCTGAGTTATCAAAATCCAGAGAACGCAAGGAGTGCATGGGAAGTCAGAATCCTTTGAGGATCAAGCTCAGGAGAGATAACACTTTTCATAAAGTGTTGATGAGATCCAAGAGTCGGACTCGTAAGGAGGAGAAAAGGTTCGAAACCTTTGAAGACTGATAAATATTCTATGTCAGAAGAAATCAGAAGCTGAGGAGGAGGAGCGATAGTGGTCGTTGGATCACTGTGCAGAAGATCAACATTCATTTGATTAGAGTAAAGTGCATGAGCCTTAGCGCTTCTCACATTCGAGAGAGAGAGCTCATCAAGGTTTGAGATTTGAGGTTTCTGAAGGCCGAAGAGCCAGAAATCCGAAGTAGAATCTCAACCATCTGATCAGCGGGAATAGATCTGAGCTGTCAGATTGTTCGAGGTAAGATTCAAGTTCAGATCACCCAAGGAAAATCTGAGACGTCAGATATCATGAGTCCAGGAGGAGACAAGTTTGAAACTTGAGATTTCCGAAGTGCAGAGAGTCGAAGGGGCGGAGCAAATCTGGACCGTTAGATCTAGGAGGAAACATGTCGGCGGGTAGTGAGATCCAGAGGAAGGAAAAAGGTGAAAGGTTGAAATAAAAGAAGCCCGAATAGCTGAAGAGACGAGAGTTGTCGATCTTCATGGGGACACTTGTCAACAGATCACGAGCTCCGGGTAAACTGTAGGGGGTTTCAGTTGAGATCGAAGATTGCCGAAACCTGAAGATCCAAAGTGAATCTAGACTGACAGATCTAAGGGAGACGTGGCATGAATCTGTGAACTCCAGGTGAAGTCTCGAAGAAATCCTCGACCGTCATATTTACTGGAGACGCGTCAGTGGATTATAGCATTATAGCCTTTGGATAAAATGCATTGGGAGGAAGGGTAAAGTTTGAGATTTGAGATCTCAGAAGTCTGAAGACCTGAAGGAGACCTCGACCGTCGATAGAGTAGGGGGCCACATGACCACTGATCTAAGTTGAAAGGTTAAACACCCGAAGTGGAAGTAGGATCGTTGATTGATCAGGACAAGTGTTTATAGATCGTCAGCTCCAGGAGGATAAAGTATGGAGGAAAGTGAGGTTTGATATTTCAAATGTCCAAAGTTTGGAATCGCGAAGAGATCCCAACCATTGATAAAAAAGGGGCAGATATGGTCTGTGGATTTGGAAAGTGCATATCTGAACCGTCAGTTCAGACAATATTTTTAAGATTGCGAGATCGGCGATCCCGTAGCATTGCGAGGACATAAGTTGTGAGGAATTTAAAACATTGAGGGTGGGCCGCAATCCACACCGTGGTTTCACCAAGGGGACATGTGGAGGTTCAAGGAGAATTGCGGGCCAAAAATAAGTTTGATCCCAAACCGCTATTGGTCGTGCCCATAATCGCGTGGTCATAAGAAGGCATTGCCCAAGGTCATATCAAGAGGGGGCTTATAATAAAATAAGCTAACACTCAATACTCTGAGATTTCGTAGTAGAGAGAAAGGGAAGGTCGCGGGTGCTATCAGAACTACACCAAGGAGATGAAAGGGCCTGTGCTTAGATACAGAAGGGAACCATTTAAGGTTCCATAGAATCGCTTGACTCAAGAAATTGAAGATGCTTGACCGGGAGGTCATGTATCCCTATGAGGGAGTAGGGGGGCTGCATCATCTTGGTATTCTAGGATTGATGCCTACTCGCAACAATTGGGTTTCGAGAAGAGTGATGCAGATCCCAACCTATACTTCATTGTGGCTGGAGATGATCCTCTGACACTCTTACTATATGTTGATGATGTTTTCCTTACAGGCGTTGAGAGACTCATTACTACTTGCAAGTAGAGCCTTTCTTCAGAGTTCGACATGACATATATTGGACTGATGCATTATTTTATTGGGTTGGATATTTGGCAGGAGCTTGGACACATATTTCTAAGACAGGGGAAGTATGCTTGTGACATTCTGAGGAGATTCCAGGTGGAGGATTGTAGGCCCATGACCAAACCCATGATTACTAACTGGAAGAAGCTCCATGCTTTTGAGTCACAGTTGGTTGATCCCACATTATATCGTTAGTTGATCGGTTCATTGATGTATTTGGTCAATACTAGACCAGATATTTGTTTTGTTGTCAACAATCTTAGTTAGTTTATAATGGAGCCTAGGAGAGTGCATTGGGTGGCAGAAAAACATGTTCTTAGGTATCTTTTTGGTACAGTGGATTATGTCCTAGACTATCTAAGAGTGGATGGAGTTTGATTGGTGGGATATACCAATTCAGATTGGTGATGCAGGTGCACCTTCTTGCGGGCACATCTGCTCCCTCAGGACCTTCTTTTCCTTCTGGCTCGAAGAGATGTAATTCTCTTCAAATCCCTTACCGGGATCTCTTAATACCCACAACAACTCTCCGCGCGATCCTCCCCTTCTGCACTCGGAGAATCGGAACTTCACGACTTCGCGAGTTCAAAATTGAATTCTGGGTTCTTGAATCCCCGAGACTCGAGATATTAGTCAACGCTGATTTTCTCTCCCCGTTATCGGGACTTTTCCTTATCGCAACTTCGCGGCTCTCGACACCAAGAACCCGGTTCTCCAACTTTCTAGGTCCGAGGCGCCGAACTCCCAATCTCGCTTCCTCGCGACCTCACCAATCGCAAGTTTAAATAATTGGTCCTTCAACTTCCGAGACACGAGGCGCCGAGATCCACTATCTCGCTTCTAAATCTCCGACGACCCGCGCCACCTGTCCTCCACTATTTCTTGTGGCCCCACTGCTGACGTAGTCACCGGGATATCGCATCTCGCCACCTCACGACTTTCGTTGTGAAATTATGGAGTTTCAACTCACGAACTCCCGATAGGCGAGTTCGCGATCTAATCCGACGGTTCTCCTGCTACCAGATCTAACGGTTATCCTTTTTCCTCGCTCCTCGCGTCCTCGTAACTTTGAGCGCTAAATATTTGGCTCTCACCCAACGAACTTCCGAGTTCATGAGATATTCTGATCTCTGACACCTGTCTTCTCAGATGGACGGCTTTGATTATCTCGCCGCTTCACTACTCGCGAAGCTGAAGGAAATCCTCTCTGGTCCTCCGATGTCCGAGTCTGCGAGATGCGGATATCCTTACACACGTCCCCCCCACAACGACGACTCTGATCTTGTCGAGATATCGCGTCTCGCGATATCGTAACTTTTGTTGTCAAACTTTGGAGCTTCAACTCCCAAGTCCCCGATACCCGATATCTCAGATAGATCTAACGGCCCTCGTGATTTTGATCGACGACTCTGTCTCCTCCTGGGCTTTGACTATTCGGGCCTTCGCTCCATAACCTCCCTGCAACTCTGCAAGATCTAACGGTCCTCGAAACTTCATGAAATCTCCTCAGAGATTTCCGACCGTCCCTTCCTTTCTTGTGTAACCCACGAAAGAATAAAAAATAGCCGTAACCTCCTTGCACCTCTGCAAGATCTGACGGTCTTCGAAACTTTGTGAGATCTCCTCAGAGAGTCTCAACCATCCATTCTTCCTTCGACGACTCCTTGAGAATGACTAAGTGTTCCTTGCTTTCCAACCTGCGATGCTTCCGTTTTATGATATCACAAAGGTGCTATAACTCCTGCGCTTTTACACTCTGATTCTTCAGAGGAACTTGCATGTACTCCTTGCGGACATTATTCAACAACTTCCCAAAGTGTTGAACCCTTCCAACTCTATGCACTACTTTGAAAAAAAAGTCCTTTAATACTTTTGCTTAGTTTCATGACTGAGACTCTCCTTAGCCTGCGCACTCCTTGCACGGCTTTAGCAACCCACTTTCACTTCTGAGAGCTTAGAGAATAAGAGTTTAACTCCCGAGCCTCCTGTCAACGCACTCCTTGTGGACGACTCCTACTGCACTCCTTGCAGGAATCCTTGCTCAAAGGAGAAACAATTGTAACTCACCTCTCTTCCTCTCAGATCCTGATCTCAACACATGAAATCATACACACAGTATAATGACAAGCATAACAGGAAGTAAATCTCATACGTAGAGCATTTCACACACACATACAGAGAATAACAGAACAACCATGAATCTGAATCAATCTCCTTCTATTAATTCAAGATCTGTACATGAGTGTTCTTCTACAACTCTTTGCTATTCTCCTATGCTCTAGACTCCTCTTTCTCCTGTTGCTAATTCTAATGTTACAATGGTACAAATGAGGGTGTCTATATTAGGTTTTCCCTCTTCCTTCGAGAACTATCTAATCTAAGAATTCAATTCTATCTACCTGCAACTACTACTATAAATGCCTCTGTCTATTTCAGACGAGAGCGTATGGCTCGAGGTCTGAGTACATTTTTACCAAGGCACCTAAATTAAATGATCTCATTTATATTCAACGCATCAACTTCAAGAGAAAATTTAAAAATTCAAAAACGTGCGCTGGACATCTTCCAGCTGGCTTCTACTTCCACGTTGGTTTTGCTTGCCATGAGGGATGCTCCTGCATCATACTCCCTCTCTTGAAAATTTGCATGGGCTCCTGCACGGTATATCCATGCTTCAGAATTTCTGCTTCAGTCTCCCAGTTGGCATCTTCAACTGGGTGTCCCTTCCACTTAACCAAATATTCAAAATATTCTTTCCTCCTGGTTTTCTTACCCACTCTTTTATACAGTATCTGCTCCATCTGTGGATTTTCTGCAACTAGCATCTTCTTCTGCCACTGGACCTTTGGTTGATCATCATCTTCTGCACATGATTCATCATCTTTGTATGGATATAAATCCGAGACATTAAATATCAGAGATATTCCAATGCCCTCTGGCAACTCAATTTCATAAGCATTCTGTCGCATTTTCTTCAAGACCTTGCATGGCCCAATTTTCTTCATCTTCAGCTTGTTGTATGTTCCTCTCGGGAACCTTTCTTTCCTCAAATGTGCCAAAACCAGATCACCAACTTCAAACTGAAGTTGTCTCCGATGTTGATCCGCTCTGTGCTTGTACTCCTGACTTGACTTCAATAGTCGCTCCTTCACCTGGCTGTGAAGTTCTTTCATCGCTTCAGCTAATTCCCCTGCACTAGCACTACTATTCACAGTCTGTTCTGAATCCCTTAATTCAGAAACTCCTCTTGGATGCATTCCATATACAATCTGAAATGGACTTTTTCCTGTGCTCCTGTTCACTGAATCATTGTAAGCAAACTCTGCTTGCGATAATATGCTATCCCAACTGCTATGGTGCTCTGTCACCAAGCTTCTCAATAAGTCTCCCAGACTTCTGTTGACCACTTCTGTCTGCCCATCCATCTGAGGATGATAAGAAGAACTAAACATCAAATTAGTTCCTAGATTCTTCCATAATGTTCTCCAGAAATGGCCTATGAATTTTGTGTCTCTGTCCGAAACTATGCTTTTCGGCAATCCATGAAGTCGAACAATCTCTTTGAAAAACAAATTTGCGATGTGAGTCGCATCACTGGTCTTCTGGCATGGGATAAAATGTGCCATCTTAGAAAATATATCAACCACCACAAAGATGGAATCAACACCTCTTTGTGTCCTCAACAATCCCAATACAAAATCCATGCTAATTTCATCCCACAGCCTGTCTGGTATGGGAAATGGCTGATAAAATCCTGCATTCTGCTTTCTTCCCTTTGAATGCTGGCAAATCCTGCATCTTTCTACGAACCTCTTGACTTCTGACCGCATCCTTGGCCAAAAGTATGACATGCTCAGCTTTGCAAATGTCTTATCATGACCAAAATGTCCTGCTAATCCACCACTGTGCTTCTCTTTCAACAAGTTCTCCCTCATGGAGCAATTCAGAATACACAGTTGATTGCCCTTGAACAACAATCCATCCTGGATCACATACTCTATCCACTGACTTCTGTCTTTGAGGACTGGATTCTCAGCTGCTTCATATGCTTCTTTAAAGTCTGAATCATCTGCATACATGTCCTTAAGATCATCAAAGCCTAACGTCTTGACTTTGAACTACTGCAACAACAAACACTTCCTGCTCAAAGCATCAACAACTTTGTTAGCAGTACCAGAAATATGCGTTATTACAAAAGTGAAATTCTGCATGTATTCTACCCATTTAACATGCCTCTGATTCAACTTTTCCTGTTGAGTCACAAATTGTAATGCATGATTATCACTGTATAAAACAAATTCCTTTGGAATCAAATAGTGCCTCCATTTCTTTAATGCCTGTATGATGGCATAGAATTCTTTATCATATGTGGAGTACTTTTATTTTGCCTCATTCAACTTCTCGCTGAAATATGCAATCGGCCTGTCCTCCTAACTCAAGACCGCTCCTATTGCAAATCCTCTTGCATCACATTTCACCTGGAATGTCTTCTGAAAATCTGGAAACACCAAAATTAGTTGCTCTGTAATCTTTTGTTTCAATAAATTGAAACTCTTCTCAGCTTCTTCTGTCCAGTGAAAAGATTTATGTCTTTTCTTCACTGTATCCATCATTGCTACACTAATTCCACTGAAATTTCTAATGAATTTACGGTAGAAACTAGCCAAACCATGAAAACTCCTCTCCTCAAATACGTTCCTCGGTGATGGCCAATTCTTGATTACCTCCACCTTATCTGGATCCATCCTCAACTCATTAGCCGAAATAACAAAACCCAAGTAAATGAGCTCTATCTTCATGAATGAGGACTTCTTCATGTTTATCAACAGCTTCTCCTGCTGTAGCTTCCTCATCACAATAGCCAAATGCTTCAAATGCTCAACCTTTGTTTTTCATCCAGATACACGATGACAAATTTTCCAATGAAATCCTTCAAGATTTCATTCATCAACCTCATAAAAGTACTTGGTGCATTCGTCAAGACAAACAACATGACGATCCATTCATACAAACCTTCGTTTGTCTTGAATGTTGTTTTCCATTCGTCACCTTCTCTCATATGAATCTAATGATATCCACTCTTCAAATATATCTTTGAAATTTTTTTTACCCCACTTAAGCAATCCATCAGATCATCCATTCTGGGTAATGGGATTCTATACCTGATAGTTATCTTGTTTATCGCCCTTGAATCAGTGCACATCCTCCAGCCTCCATCTTTCTTCGGACTGAGTACTGTTGGAACAACACACGGACTCAAGCTTTCCCTGACTAAACCTTTGTCCAACAACTCTTGGACCTGCTTCTTGACCTCCTCATTCTCCTATTGTGTCAATCTGTACGCGACTTTGTTTGGAAAACTAGCTCCTGGTATGATATCAATATGATGACTCACACTCCTCATCGGTGGCAATGAACGAGGTAATTCATCCACCACAATATCAGCGAACTCTTCTAGTAGTTCCTGAACTTCTTTTGGCAAGTCATCCACTCTTGTGCAAGTCAGAACAATCCTCGGTTTTCTGACCACAAAGAATTGTGGATCCTCCTTCTTCTTAACTTCTGTAAAGAGTTCCTTCCCACTCATGAGAAGTACTCTGTTGTTTACTTCCAGCTTCACCTCTTTATATTCAATTGGACACAACATGTGAGTCCTCCCATTCTTCTTCAGGGTATATGTATTCATCCTCCCATCATGAATTACATTTATATCATACTGCCATGGTCTACCCAACAATAAATGACAGACATCCATAGGAATAACATCGCATAAAATTTTATCATTATATCCCCCTATCTTGATGTCAACTAAGCATTGTTTAGTGACATTTACCTGATGTCCCTTCTATAGCCATGAAACTTTGTATGGGCTTGGATGATCAGTTGTCTCCAGCTCTAGCTTTTCTACCATCTCGGTTGAAACGAGATTATCAGTGCTCCCGTTGTCCACGATGACTTTGCATACTCTATCCTTGGTCTTGCAACCAGTCCTAAAAATACTGTTCCTCTGTGCTGAGTTCTCCATCTCTTTATCTAGCTTCAAAAGAAATTTTCGCATCACTAGCAACCTTCTACCTTCAGCGTACTCTGTCTCAACATCTCGCCTATGTGCCTCGGCGATGTGAGTTTCTCCAGTTTCTTTATTTTTCTCTGGACATTCGAATGACTTGTGTCCATTATTTCCACATGTGAAGCATGTAATTACTCCACCTCTTCCTCTTCCTGTACCTCTGGTACGAGGAAACCTATCATTATCAGCATATCCTCCTCTTTGCTCAATTTGCTGTCCTCACTGCTCAACATATGGTCTTCTTTGTGAGGTTCCACCTCTTTCAACCTTTCCCTGAGGTTTCTTCCATTCTTCCTTGGGCTTCTGGTATTTATCTTGGGCAACTTCTTTGCCTCTGGGCTGAATTCTTCCTCGTCCTCTCTGACTTTGTTTACGGCTCAGCTTCTCCTCAGCTTTCAGAGCCAATTGGTAAGCATCCTCCACAGTTCGAATGGTCGCCAAATTCAGTTCATCCTGAATTTCATACCTCAGGCCATTCATATACCTGGCTACTTTTTCATCATTGCTCTCGTGATGACCTACCCTGATATTCAACCTGTAAAATTCCTCAGTGTACTCCTTTACTGTCATCAACTTCTGTCTCAGGTTCTGCATCCTCTTGAACAGAGAAATTTGATAATCCCTGGGAATGAATTTTGCCTTCATCTTTGCAATCATCCTGTCCCAGCTCTTAATCTTCTGCTTGCCTTGGCAACGCCTGTCAATTTGTAGTTCATCCCACCACAAGGCTACATGTCCCTTTAATCTTGTGACGACATGTCTAACCTTCTTTTCTTCTTCGATATCTTCATAATCAAAGTAAGTGTCAAGAGCTCTAATCCAGTCTAGTAGCTCTTCTGCATCCAGACTCCCTTCATAAGCTGGAATGTCCATTTTTGTTTTCGAACTCATCCGAGCGATAGCCTTAATTAAACGCTCATTGGCTGCATCTTCTGCTGGAATTTCTTCTTCTTCATGTCCAGTATCACCTTCATCCTTGGATTCACTGATATCTCCTGCATCAATGTTTCGCTTTTGCCTTATCTCCATGTCCTCCATTCTGGCACGAAGATTTCGTATTCCTCTTTCCACGTCTAGATTCTGTACTTGCCTACCTCTGTCTCTGGACATTTCCCTCTCCTCCTCTGGATCGAGTGATTGTCTACCTCTTATCCTTGGCGGCATGGTGTATTCTCCTTTTTCTCTGCTACATAAAACAAAGAAACTTTTCTAGGCTCTGATACCACTTTACGTGTGTATCAGAGTGCTCTCTTATCTCCTCCTGCCTCTCTTCCTTCCTAAAATATACAGAAAATAAATAAACTCTGATACCACTTGACGCAGGCGCACCTTCCCGGGGGCACGTCTGCTCCCTCAGGACCTTCTTTTCCTTCTGGCCCAAACAACTGGAATGCTCTTCAAATCCATTATCAGGATCTCTTAATACCCACAACAACTCTCTGCATGATCCTCCCCTTCTGCACTCGGAGAATCGGAACTTCGCGGCTTCGCGAGTTCAAAATTGAATTCTGGGTTCTCGAATCCCCAAGACTCGAGATATTAGTCAAGGCTGATTTTCTCTCCCCATTATCGATACTTTGCCTTATTGCGACTTCGCGGCTCTCGACACCAAGAACCCGGTTCTCCAACTTCCGAGGTCCGAGGCGCCGAACTCCCGATATCGCTTCCTCATGACCTCGCCAATCGCGAGTTTAAATAATTGGTCCTTCAACTTCCGAGACACGAGGCACGGAGATCCACTATCTTTCTTCTAAAGCTCCGATGACCCGCGCCACCTGTCCTCCACTATTTCTTGTGGCCCCACTGCTGACGTAGTCCCCAGGATATCGCATCTCGCCACCTCGTGACTTTCGTTGTGCAAATCTAGAGTTTCAACTCACGAACTCCCGATAGGCGAGTTCGCGATCTAATCCGACGGTTCTCCTGCTACCAGATCTAATGGTTATCCTTTTTCCTCTCTCCTCGCGTCCTCATAACTTTGAGTGCTAAATATTTGGCTGTCACCCAGCGAACTTCCGAGTTCGCGAGATATTCCAATATCTGACACCTGTCTTCTCAGATGGACGACTCCGATTATCTCACCGCTTTGCTACTCGCGAAGCTGAAGGACTTCCTCTCTGGTCCTCCGATGTCCGAGTCTGCGAGATGAGGATCTCCTTACACGCGTCCCCCCCATAACGAAGTCTCTGATCTTGCCGAGATATCGCGTCTCGCGATATCGCAACTTTTGTTGTCAAACTTTGGAGCTTCAACTCCCGAGTCCCCGATACCCGATATCTCGGATAGATCTAACGGCCCTCGTGATTTTGATCGACGGCTCTGTCTCCTCCTGGGCTTCGACTATTCGGTCCTTTGCTCCATAACCTCCCTGCAACTCTGTAAGATCTGACGGTCCTCGAAACTTCACGAGATATCCTCAGAGATTTCTGACCGTCCGTTCCTTTCTTGTGTAACCCACGAAAGAATAAAAAATAGCCGTAACCTCCTTGCACCTCTGCAAGATCTGACGGTCTTCGAAACTTCGTGAGATCTCCTCATAGAGTCTCAACCATCCATTCTTCCTTCGACGACTCCTTGAGAATGACTAAGTGTTCCTTGCTTTCCAACCTGCGATGCTTCCATTTTATGATATCACAAAGGTGCTATAACTCCTGCACTTTTACACTTTGATTCTTCAGAGGAACTTGCATGTACTCCTTGCGGACATTATTCAACAACTTCCCAAAGTGTTGAACCCTTCCAACTCTATGCACTACTTTGCAACAACAATCCTTTAATACTTTTGCTCAGTTTCACGACTGAGACTCTCCTTAGCCTACACACTCCTTGCACACCTTTAGCAACCCACTTTCACTTCTGAGAGCTTAGAGAATAAGAGTTTAACTCACGAGCCTCCTGTCAACGCACTCCTTGCGGACGACTCCAACTGCACTCCTTACAGGAATCCTTGCTCAAAGGAGAAACAATTGTAACTCACCTCTCTTCCTCTCAGATCCTGATCTCAACACATGAAATCATACACACAGTATAATGACAAGCATAACAGGAAGTAAATCTCATACATAGAGAATTTCACACACACATACATAGAATAACACAATAGCCATGAATCTGAATCAATCTCCTTCTATTAATTCAAGATCTGTACATGGGTGTTCTTCTACAACTCTTTGCTATTCTCCTGTGCTGTAGACTCCTCTTGCTCCTGTTGCTAATTCTAATGTTACAATGGTACAAATGAGGGTGTCTATATTCGGTTTTCCCTCTTCCTTAGAGAACTATCTAATCTAAGAATTCAATTCTATCTACCTGCAACTACTACTATAAATGCCTTTGTCTATTTCAGACGAGAGTGTATGGCTCGAGGTCCGAGTACATTTTTACCAAGGTGCCTAAATTAAATGATCTCATTTATATTCAGCGCATCAACTTCAAGAGAAAATTTAAAAATTCAAAAACTTGTGTTGGACGTCTTCCAGCTGGCTTCTGCTTCCACGTTGGTTTTGCTTGTTGTGAGGGATGCTCCTGCATCAATTGGGAAGGATGTGTCAGTGACATGAAGAGTACTTCTAGATGTTGTTTCAGATTGGGCTCGGTAGTGGTTTCTTGGTTCAGTCGGAAACAAAATTCAGTGGTTTTGAGTTCTGTAGAGGCTGAGTATATGGCTTCCAGTCAGGCCAGTTGTGAGGCCATTTGGCTTCGCAAGTTGCTGGTGGGATTATTTGGTGTGTAGTTGAGACCCACTATGATTTACTGTGACAATCAGAGTTGTATCAAACTCTCTAAGAATCCAATTTTTCATGACAGGTCTAAGCACATTAAGATTCGATATCACTTCATCTGGGATTATGTTCAGAGAGGAGCAATTGAGCTACAATATATATCTACATATGAGTAGATTGCAGACATACTCACTAAAGATTTGGGAAAAGGAAAGTTTGTATTCTTCAGAGATAAGCTTGGGGTGGTGAGTAACACCTTCCTCGATAAGAGGGAGTGTTAAAAATAATTAAAAAGTACCAAGGCAAGTGTTTCTCATCACCTAGGCACCTAAGGGGTGGGAAAATGCCTAATGTGGACCCTAGTCATTTAATTTATGAGATGTAAATTAAAAGGTGACTTTTTGAACTTAGGGAAAGTGGGTGAGTTAAGTGATTTAATATCCACCACTCATCTTGTCTAATCTCAGCCACTGGATTAGATGAATTTTCATCTTCCCTCTCATCGAGTCAATTAGGGTAAGGAGGGAACACTCATTTTTAGATGTTGAATGAATTTTTGGAGAGCAAGAGGAAGAGAGAAGTCAAGCTAGGGAAGAGAGGAGGTTGTTGAGTATTGGCACACATTCCAAGGAAAAGTTCAACACATAAATTGAGGCAAAAGGTACATCCAACCAAAGGATGTACAATACAGATTTTGGAGAGGCCATACAACTGATAAAAGTACAATCCATACAACAGGGAAGGTGCACGCATTTCAAGATAGTTTGGCACAGAAATCAAGGTGAATTTATTATTGGAAAATCTATACAACAAACCCAGATTTGAGGGCACAGATTTTGAGACAGTTTGTACAACATTAATTGTTGTGATAACTGTACAGTGGTACAAATTTATTGCACATAAATCGAGGTTCTAAATAGGGGACTGTTCAGAAGGAGACTTGGTTCATTTTTATGAGATAGGTTTGCGAAAAAAAAATTGTGAAAAAATTTCTACTGTAGCAGAAGAATTTCTCTGATCTATGAAAATAAAAAAAAATTCCCTCTCTCACTAGCTTTCCCCTTGTGGGTTTTTCTAGGGTTAATGTTAGACCAAAAATCTCTGTGCATTTAAATTTCTAGTTTATTGTGCTGCTGATAGAAATTTATTTCTGCATTAAATGTTGTTCAGAATCCACATGTTTTAGTTCTAAAATTTGTTTATATGTTGGGTATTTTATGGCTTTCATAAAACTGGGTTTTGGGCATTAAACAATGAGTGATCTCAGTGAGACTTGAAACTGGGTGGGGTCCAAAAATTTTACATTTTATGATAGTTCTTATCATTTTATGTTTGGAGAAATCACATTATTCCCATTTATATTAATTTTATTTGGATACTATATTTTATAGTAACTTAATGTGTCATATAATTCCCACCACTAAGTGACCTTCCATAGATTGGAGGGAAAAAGGCATCGCCAAAATTGGACAACATTTCAATATACATCATTGTGATAAAGCAAAACAGGTGCATAAGAAAAAATGTGTGTGCTCAAGAATGTGTCTTTGGGATTTCATGTTTGAGAGAGAGGAAAATTGAGGTAGTGGGAAACATACATCTGAGTTCACAATCATAACTTTCTTTTCAATCCTTCAATTTTGGTCAATAATACAATTCCTTCCAAAGGAGTATAATATATTAGAAATGTCCAAGTTTCCTAATAGGTATTAAATGATCATTTTTTTAATAGTGGGAAAAGTGAAGTATGTAACTTTATTCTTGTATTCTCCCCCACACCAATAAGAACTTTCCCTCTAACTAAGAAGGATGCAATTTCAACTTTAGTTTCATAGTAGTCAGAGATTTTTTTTTCTTCGAAAATAAGTTCCATGGATACCAACATGTCCAATTGATTGATCAGTCCTGCCCCTAAGATATGGCACCTAAATAAACCTAAGGTAAGAATCCATGGATAAATCCTCAATTGAATTGGATTGTAAGGTTTCCTGGCTTGTTTTAGGATTTATAACCTTGGTGTCAAGCAATGAGTTACCATGTTGATGATTGCCCTAAAAAATACCCATTATCTATTGGCATATCCATGAAATCATCCCCATCGTAGTAGTGTTGAGTGCATATGATGTTTTTGGTGTTTTATCATCATCAACCACTCGAGGAGAACACAAGTCACCAAAATAAATAGAATTGTAACTAGAATTTGAATTCTAATATTTAATATATATTTTAAGGTGTTGAACTTTAGATATAACCTTCTGAGAAGGTGGCCTCAACTATGCAAATTGTTAATGTTTATATCTTGCACTTTATCATAATGGTTAAATGTAGTGTTTGATTGAGTTGGTATCCATATAGGTTGGGATTGATGATTCATTAGAGTTGTTTTTTCAGGGAAATTCAAATTGAAGGAACTGTTCTTCTAAAAATTGTAAATTGTTAGTAGTTGATTTAGATAATGTTTTCATGAAGTCAAACTTTTGGGTCTTGTTCAATTTTATTTTGGAAAACATTTCACAACATGCTCACTTTGTGCATATATGCTAAGCCCAATTCCAAGGGATGCCTCAAAATTGGATTTCGGGCCTCATCGATAGTTTCCTTTATTAATATAACATACAAACATTGCCCATCTAGGGATTTAGGAAGTATGTATAACTCAATCACCATGTTTAATGTGTTGCCTATGTGTGTTAATTTATTGGTTCTAAAACAAGTAAAAAAAAATACGATTGTTGTGATTCAATAGTAAAAAATGTCCCTAAACCACCATACTATATAAGGTTATTTTTTAGTTACTTATACACGAATTCACAACCAAAATGGCTAAAATTATATATATTGGAATTTAAGTATATATATCTCTAGATTCTTAATACAATGTAAATTTCAATATAATATCTATGGAAATTACTTTTTGCATGTTTAAAAAATGGATTAAAGGTCAATTCATGCCAGTAGAGTCCTCATAAAGAGAGCATGGCCTAAAATATCTGCTCTCTTGAAGAATACCGTTGGTTTGAAATATGTATAATGTTCTTAATACCGATCCACTTTCTAGTTTGCAAGTCATTTTAGAGGATTGGAATGAAATTATTTCTTCAAAGGAATTTGAAATTCTTTTGATGAGAAGACACTCTCAAGAATATGCAACAAATTGACAATAACGTTTAAGTCAAGTGCACTACATGTAAATGACTAAAATAGATTTGTGGGGTATAATGAAATCAGAGTTGAAAACATGTCTTGGAAATTTATGACATGGAAAGGATGGAGTGCAAGAGTTGGACTTAGACTCTATAAAAACTCAACAACACAAATCATTCAAAATGAGGGTTTTTCTTTTCCTTTTTGGTATTTATGTTTGACACTAGTGAGTTTTTCCACTCACTCACAAATTGGATTTGTTAAGTAGTAAATAACCTACAAGTTAATTGTGGTCAGTTTGTCACCCATGAGTATTCAAAGGTTTAACTTGATATTTGTGGGTTTGACTCTCTATTTGAGAGTCAAAATCAAGACTGATGTTTTCTCTAGGTTCTCGTAGTATGGTTGAGCTAAGTTTGATCTCTAGCAATGCTTAGAAGACTTCACTTAAATAATTTCAATTGTGAATGGAATTATTTTAGTTTTGTGTTTTTTTACCAAATGTGAATGGAATTATGTTGTTTCCTTCAATCTAACACATATGTCACAAGATAAAACAATATGATCTTATTTATAGTAGTGTAATGTTTCATAATGCAATAATATTCATCAAATTAATCTATTTGATATTGAAATTGATATAAACTCCATCTTTAACCCTCATATACCTAGATATTGATAAAGATTTTATAGAGGAAAGTTATTTTCAACACTCTCTTTATAATAATGGGAAATATACATTGATAAATTGGTAATAATATGGATTCTCTTTTTGTTTGTTGGTCCAAGTTTCAAGAAATTGTACCTGTAAATGTTACAAATGTGTTGGGTACAGAGAATTTTGGTCCTACAACTAAATGGGTTTCCCAAGTATTCATTAAACACTCAATAATTCACCAGGGACATGCATAATGAAAAGTAACAATAGAACTTTATCATCTCTTCGAGAAAAGTTTAGAGATATCACTGATCAAATAAATAGTCTGCATTTTGATTTGGAAGTCTGGAAATGTTCAAGGTTTTATCTCTTTTACAGAGTGTGTCTTTTAGGTATTTGAGTAGGAGCTTTAGATCATATAGTTAAGATTTCAAGGGTAAGACAACATCAAAATTATTGTGGAGTTTCTCTGACCACATCTTGTTGGGAAGGACAATCAAAAGGGCAGATTCAACATGTGGTTTTAAGTCATTTTCTTCATCTAAAGAGGAAAACAATTATTGTGTAGGATATTTATTTCTCTTCCCTCCAACATCAAGGAGATATTCATCAAATATTTTAGAGTAGAATAAATATTGTTTATTTTCTAATAAAAAATGGTAAAAGTATTTCTCACTATGTGGGTTTAGAGTGGATTGAGATATCATGTACACAATTTCAAGGTTTCTTGTTTTGGACGTGGGTTAATGGGTTACCTAGGAAACAAGATGATACACATGCTCATGACTATTTTTTGTTGTGATGATATTTTAACCACTAACAAAAGTTATTAATTGAGTGTTTCTATTCCCCAACATTCTATGTCAAATAACCAACAAATTGTTTCTTAATGACAAAGTGAGAATGACAATGCAAAATCATTGGATTGCTAACAACATTGTCAAATTTGGATTTCTAATTGAATACAAATTTAATATTTTTGTTATAGAGTTGTGTTTCAGTTAGCATGTCTCTATATTAGACAATCTTCTATTTTATGTGTAGCCACTTGTGAGAACCCTCAAGGTGAATAACCCCTTCTTTTAATTCAAAATCTTCACTTGAACATTTAGCTCAAAATAACGATGAGTCTTATGCTAGTGATAATGGCTACAATGCATCATGCAATTCTCCATGATCCAATCCCATTCCATTGTACATGATATTTCTAGTGTTACTGAAAGATGTAGACCAAGGTTAAAATATCTATAAGAAAGGTCATTTTTCATTTACATCCCTCACCAGTTATTTTGTGTACTAAGTCCAATTTTTCATTTTCCACCAATGATATGAATAAAAAAAGTAGAGGATCTTAAGTGCTTGATAATTCACTATGTTTGGGTTTAAAATTTCATAAGAATACTGACAATCTACAGTGTGTTAGTAGGCAACTAATTGGTTGATTTGTAGTTTTGCTTCAAAGTTTGATCTCCAACTATGATACAATGCATTTCTTGAAGTTGTACCACTTCCTTGGGATATCTGTTTCATAATAGGAATAAAATTATCCAATCCTCTTTTAAGCATCCTTTCATTTCTTGAAATCCATCCTAATAAACATGATATAGTCACATGAAAAGGGTTATATCCTCTATAAATGGAAAATTATTGTAGCATGATTTACTTTGTCATTAAGCAAGATTGAAACTATGTTGATCAACAAAACATATGCACACATGTGTAACAAACAAAATATATAAAATTAAAATATTTTGGTTAACGAACCATTAATATACTAAAAAGGATTCTACTAGATAGAACAGACAAATTCTACTTACATTGAAGCCAGTGCCTCACTCATGGCTTTAGTTTTCTCCTTAATAGTTTGATCACCAGTTCTCTCCTTCATATACAATTTATGTTTTAAAGTTGTAACATGTTTCCTGATTTTGATTTCTCCACTTCATGAAAATATGATGATCCATATTATTTCGAGAACGAAATGAAGGCAGAGATATACCAATGAAATATACAAAGATGTTGCAATAAACACAGAGATACAGTAATGCACAATTTTTTATTAATGAGAGAATGTACATAAACTGTAAAATTACAGAATGAATGACTAGCTAGAATGGTGACAACATATCTCTGAGAAGAGATGTGATGGCTACACTCATTCACAAGAAGATGATGATGTTTACAATGAGGTTCTAGATCCCTTTTTAACATAAATAAAATCCAAAACCCTAACCCTGGAAGATGAAGCACCAAAAGGTTTATGGGCCCTGATGGGGGTAGTTGGTACATCAACTTCCCAAGGGCACAATTTTTGCATACAATCTCCATTTGGGGAATTCAATACCTCGTTGGAAAGGTATAGCTGAGAAGTAAATATTTTATTCATCCCAAACCATACCTTTCTCTAATATTTAGGCGTTTTCTTGCCCAAAAAATGTCGTTTAGGGCCTCAAAATGACCTCGAAAGTTCAAGACCCGAAAAGCCGTAGAAATAATGCCAAGGTGGAAACCCATGTTTTGTGCCAGTGGAATAGGTGGGTTGTTACATAAATATTCCCTTGCAGGCAGGTGAACTTTCCCTTGTATTACTGACCCCTATACCAAGACATAAACAATCATTTGGACACTACCATTCCTATAAAATCATTTTTCTTATCAAAAAATAGAGGAGAAGGTAAAGTAGGATGTAATCTATTTATGATGTTTGTCCCAACTGCTCCTATCTGCAAACTTCATCCAATTCCTATCACAAATCAATACCTGCAATGAACAACAAGAACCACACAACTTCCTTCTTCTCTAATGGATTAGGCAAAGAAAATTCATCTATTCAAATACAATTAAACATAGACAAGCACATGAAACCACATACTTGAAGGAAATAGTCCAAGTATATTAAATGAGAACAAAAAAAAACTTATAGACCATGAATGATGTCAACTGCAACTCCTCCAAGATCTCCTCGTCCAACATTTGCATGAATCCCACGATCATAATTTTGATATCTGCAAGCTCCCTCCCCTTCTACATGGAAATCCCTCATTATATAGGATTTGTAGGCTTAACCACCATGGAGAAGATCACTCACTAGATCCACTAAAATGGGATCTCCAATATTTTTAGGGAGAAAATATCTCTCAAGGATTTTAGGGACAAAATATATCTCAAGGATTTTAGGGAGAAAATATCCCTCAAGGATTTTAAGGAGGAAATATCTCTCAAGATCCACCAAATTAGGATTTTGGTTTGAGAAAATATCTCAACCATCCATGAGATTCTCAACCTCTCCTTGAGATTAGGAAAATAAATGTGAGGTGGATTCTCACACTAAATTAATTTCCTTTTTATGAATATTAATAAATAATTCATGTGCACATAGTATTTCGGCCTTCATATGATATATTTTTCATCCTCATTGACTAGGGATTGTGACAAGTGTTATTTCATGGTGTGAAGTTGTATGTGACACTTAGAAAGGTGCATATGACACTTTTATGACACTTGTGACACTTAGGGTGAGGTACTTAAGTGTGGAAATATGATGTGTAATATGGGTGGCCACCAATTTATGCCTGGATCAATCCTCCCCCCTTAGGAAGCAATGGTCTCCATTGAGTCAAGTCCCTAGGGAATATTTTGTTGAGTTTGAACCTTGGTGAGTTGCTTTCCTTGCTGGAGAATCTGCCATGCTTAGCTTGTTGAAGGATGTTATGACGTTACATGGTCAAGACTCATAAAAAACATGACGCCTCCACATATATGGCTCAACTAAAAAAACATCATAGAATTCCAGTGGGGAAACATCACACATTACCTCATCCTTGAAGGGATTGATGTCGTATGATAGGAAAAACTATTGGCTAACATGAAGATCTCGTCCATGGAATATCCATCCAATGTTGTATGGCTGCAGGTGTGGTGTTGTCAAAAACTCCAACTGCTTGATGACCTCTGCTGACAGGAGGTTATTTTGGCTTCCGCTATCAACAATAAAATGAAATGGGGTCCCCTTCACCCAAATATGTGAATGGAGAAGGCACTCCCCCTCCTCAATATCCTCTAGTTCTTTTGGTTGGATTGTTGCGGTCATGGCAGTAGCAGTGGATTCTGCATCAATTATTTGTCTCCTTTTATTATTGTCTGAATCAGAGTTCGAGTCGAGGCTCATATCTGTTTCTTTGAGATCAACTACCAATGATTGTTTTGAGCGACATTCATTGGTGTTGTTACAAGGGATTTTGTGGAAGTCATACCACTTCTTAGTGTCCTTCTTCATATTCTCATTTCCCTTCTTTTATTATGGATTGGAATGGTTGTCTTAAGGTTGAATGTTCTGTGATTTAGGGATTCCTTTACCGTACTTTGGTTGTTGTGTATTTGCAGACCAAAATTTTGGCTTGTTCTTCTGCTTAAATTTTTGCTCGATTTTGAAAACACATCTATAAGTGGCTCCCAGTGATGAGATGTCCAAAAACTCCATTTTGGTTTGATCTACCTGTGTAGATCCCCATGGTATTTACAAACTAGATGTTGCTCAGAGTCTTTGATACCCAACTTGGTGTGCAAGGTATGGAAGGTATTTGTGAACTTAGACACTCTTTGGTCCCACTTTTGATGCAGCGTGGTCCAACTCATGTAGCGGTCATCATAGTTTCCCACAGGGTAATATTTCTCCTTTACCACATCCATAAAAAAATAACAAGTGGGCTCAACCCCAAATATTCCAGACTCCTCCGTGGAATTTCACTCCCAGTAAGTTTCCCACCAATGCTTGACACCGGGGAGATATTTAAGGAGTACAAAGTTGATCTTTTCTCTGTCGAAAAAATTGTGAACAAAGAAATAACCTTCTAGCAAATTTAACCATTTTTCCAAAGCATGTGCATCAATCTGACCTTCAAATACGTGAATATAAAAATTAATTTGTACCTTGAATGGGATAACATCTCTAAAGAGTCTGCTTGACGAAGACACTCCTGTTATTTTCGGTAATCGTTGAAGGATTTGGGAAAAATTCTCCAACATCACGTTCCTCTCTTTCACAAGGGCTTCTACAAGCAACAAATTGTTGGGATCTTCTGCTCCCTCATTCCTATTCTCTTCCACCATGGGAGGGCACTTGGGATGGTGAGAGAATTTTTCCTCAAGAGAGACTAGCTCAAGACCCAACTATCTATACCTTGACCTCATCAGGGACATGCACTAAGAAATGACAAGGAGTAGCCTGCTCTAATACCACTGATCCATATTATTTTGAGAACGAAATGAAGGCATAGATATAACAATGAAATATATAGAGATATTGCAATAAACAAAGAGATACAATAATGCACAATTTTTATTAATGAGAGAATGCACAAAAACTGTAAAATTACAGAGTAAATGACTCGCTAGAATGGTGGTAGCTTATCTATGAGAAGAGATGTGATGGATACACTCATTCAAAAGAATATGATGATGTTTACAATGAGGCTGTAGAGGAATTTTTAACATAAATAAAATCCAAAACCCTAACCCCGAAAGATGAAATGCCAAAATTTTTGTGGGCCTCGATGGGAGTAGTTTATACGTCAACTTCCCAAGGTGTAACTTTTGCATATGATTTTTGTTTGGGGCATTATATACCTTGTCAAAAAGGTCTAGTAGAGGAGTACATATTCTGTTTGTCTCTAAATGATGCATTTCAAAATATTTTAGGCATTGTTGTGCCCAAAAAATGTCGTTTAGGGCCTCAAAATGTCCTTGGAAGTTCAAGACCCGAAAACCGTAGAAAAACTGTCAAGGTGGAAACCCATGTTTTAAGCTAGTGGAATAGGTGGGTGGCGACCTATTTCTGCCTGGATCATATTATTAGAAAGGAGTTTGATTTAAAATATCATATGAAAAAATAACTATTCATTTATAGAATCAAAGGAAAGATGAATACATCAGATGCTAGAGACCAACTAGCCTCTGCATAATTGGAAAACAAGGTTTCGATGTGTTAGAATATAGAATATGGTGTGCTCATTTTACCATTGACGATACCCTCGTCACCCAACCACAGGTCAAAGCCTCCGTCTGAGCAGCTTAACCTTGACCTGATAATTCCTTTGGAAGCAAACCCTAGGCTAGATAGCCAAACAAAGAGTAGCGCATCAATCCCCAAGGATAGCGCATCAAAAAAGACTGATCAGATGTT
>JZKD02S1700802.1:270389-310134 GCA_000966675.3 Picea glauca | reverse complement strand
TACCCTCGTCACCCAACCACAGGCCGAAGCCTCCCTCCGAGCACCTTAACCTTGACCTGAGAATTCCTCCGGAAGCAAACCCTAGGCTAGATAGCCAAGCAAAGAGTAGCGCATCAATCCCTAAGGATAGCGCATCACAAAAGACTGATCAGATGTTCCAAACCCTAGCCAAGAGATATCCAAGCCAATACTGAACCTAGCTGTTGTTGTAGCTGCACCTGCAACCCTCCTCCAAACCTGCGCACCAAATGCAACTGCAGTGCACACCAACTAGGAAAACTGCAGTCCTGAGATGTTGTCAAATGAGAACTGGCACCCTGTATTTATAGTAATCCTGCCAGTTTGCTGGGGCCAACTTCTCCTTCTGGGTATGTGTCTGTTCAGTATATTATTATTAATTCTGGTCGACTTCTTCTCTTGGAGGCTAATAGCCTAATATAAATTATCTTCTTGAACTGACAAGGCTTCTAGGGTTATTATCCAATTCATTAGGGTTTCTCTTGCTTCCCAGAGTCTTATATTCTCGTCAGGTTCACACGTGGGGGTAAATACCTCCCGCAGCTACCATAATATTAACACGATGATGTATATTGATATTTTCCAAAAGATTCTAGATTTTGATATTGATTCATATGTATTTTATTATCATCATCCATAGCCTTCTAGACCATAGTATTTAACCTATTGTTGGGTATCTTCTTACCACTTCTCATATTATAACTCTTTATTATGCTTCCTGGTGTGCATTTGTCAGGACTCCATTTGGAGCATTCATTTTCAAGGGGCTTGAATTCTTAGTACTAGAATCAAAATATAACATTTCTGTGTGGTGAGGACTAGTTTTGGATAAGGATTATTGTTTCTCCTCTTAATAATCCTTTAAATAAAGTTTTTCTTTCAATGGTGAGGAATTTTATAATGATACTTTTTCTTCAGAAGATGAGTGCAGAAAGTGCATAAAGGAAGTTTTCGATGATGAAACATTGTTTGAGTCCTTGGATTACATTGAATAAAATGTCTCTTTTATGGTATTTGAGACACATGTTTGGAGTAAGTTACCAAAGGATGTGCCTAAATCATCTTGTTTGGCTGCAATAATTTACTTTTGTAGGTGAAGGCCTCTCTTATATGATTGAGATATTTGTTAGAAAAATAGGATCGCAAAGCAATAAAATAAAAAAAATGTGGAAATAAAATAGATAATATTCACAATACAATAGAGAAACATATATACGTGGTTCACCCAGTGTGTGCTACGTCCACTAGAGAAATTTCCAGGTCCTTCCTTTTATTATCCAACAAAATGAAGGGATAGAACCTACAATGCACCCGTTGTAAATTCCTCTTCTCTCTCTCACAGTCTCCTCTCCCAGAATACAATATTCACAATGATACACATGCGCAATACAATTCGATCATAAAATAACGTTTCCTTCTAGGGAAAAAAACCCTAACATAACTTCTATCATCAAATCTGCGACCTTATAATGAATGGCCCATATTTTCTATGAAATTACAATATACATTTACAAGGAAATTTTTTCTTCAAGGGCTTCTCCCCAAAACTGCCATCGAGGGACACTATCCCCGGACCCTCCAGATGGGGGGATGAGCCCCCTGCAACCCCCCCATGTGGAGGGGTGTACATTATTCTGGGGTGTACATTCTTCATGGGGTATAAACATGGTTGAAAACAAAGACCTATGAATTGGGAAGATAATCAGGTTCCACAACCAATAATCTGCCAATTGGACATTGATCTCAACAACCCCACTGTTGTTCTATTTGTTGGACTATGATCCTTCTTGGACCTGGAAAATTTCTCATCTTCACCTTCATGCTTGAAGACCAACTGAAACTGAGCAGGAACTCAGTTTCTCCCTGGTTACTCCCTTTATTAACATGTTTGCATGATTCTTACTAGTATGTATGATTTCCAACTTCAAATGTCTATCTTCCAAGATGAATCGTATGAAATGGTACCTAAGCTATATATGGTTAGTATTCAAATGAAATGATGAGTTATTTTCATGATGAATGGCACTCTCACTATCACAATACAACCTTCTATTCTCCCGCTTCTTTCCCAATTCCTCCATAAACCTCTGTAACCAAATCATTTCTTTACTAGCCACTGTAGTAACAACATACTCTGCTTCTGTTGTTGAAAGTGCAAAAACCTTTTGCAGTTTCAAAATCCAACTTACTGTTGTTCCGGCTACAGTAAAAACATACCCTGTGGTGCTCCTCCTGCTATCTATATCACCTACCATATTTGAATCAACATATCCCTGTAGAATAATGTTTGAACCTCCAAAACATAATGCATGAGTAGCAGTACCTCTCAAATACCCAAGAACACACTTTAGTGCCTCCCAATTTTATTTACCTGGATTGTTCATATACCTACTCACAACTCCCATTGCATGTGAAATATCTGGTCTTGTGAAAACCATCACATACATCAAGATGCCAATTGTTGATGAATAAGGGACCTAGACATGTATTCTATCTCCTCCTTTATCTTGGGACACATTTTCTTAGTTAATTTGAAATGGATGGCCAAAGGTGTACTAACTGGTTTTTCATTTTTCATTCTAAACCTCTCCAACACCTTCTCTATGTACTCACCCCGAGACAATGTAAATTTATGATTTTTCCTTTCTCTTGTTATTCCCATACCAAAATTTTTATTTGCAACACCCAAATCCTTCATCGCAAATGAATTAGATAATTTTTTCTTGAGCACATTTATATATTGCATATTAGACCCTGAAACAAGCATGTCATCTACATACAATAGAAAAATAATATAGCTTCCATTTTCTAGCCTTTTAAAATAAACACAGTGATCAGAATGACATCTACTATAACCTTGTTCTGTCATAAACCTGTCAAAATTCAAATACCATTGCCTTGAAGCTTGCTTTAGGCCATACAAGCTCTTATTCAACATGCATACTGAATTCTCCTTCCCTTTGACCTCATATCCCTGTGACTTCTGCATATAAATCTCTTCCTCCAAATCCCCATGGATAAAAGTTGTTTTTACATATAACTGTTCAAGATGCATATATTCTACTTCCATAAGACTTAAAATAGTCCTAATTGAAGTCATATTAACAATAGGAGAAAATATTTCATCAAAATATATGCCTTTCTTTTGTGAAAACCCATTTACAAGACGTCTACCCTTGTGCCAATTTTTTCCTCCATCTTCTTCCTTCAACCTGTAAACCCATTTATTCTGCAATGCTCTTTTTCCTATAGGCAAGTGAACCAAGTTCAATAGTGTACTTTTGGGCCATTCTCCGATGACATGTTCATAGAAATTTCCACTTTATATTATTGGGAGAATGAAAATTATCGGACCCCCTCAAATGTCGTTTGACATGACGTCAATCTTTTGAAGACACATATATCATCTTTGTTACGACGTTTAATGCGGACACGTGTCATCTCAGACTTCACTATCCAATCCCACTATGGACTTCACTACAACGACGCTGAGACGTCTCACCTGCAACGCCACAACCATCAGAATACTGACGTAAGGCCACACCAGTCTTCCAATGTGTATGCTATATCAATGACGTCTCACCTGCGACATTGATGCCATGAGAACAACACTAGGGATGTTAGAATAATGACTGAAGGTAACATCGGTCTTCAAACGTGTATGCTATATCAACGACTTCTCACTTGTGAAGTTGACGCCATGAAAATGACTCTAGGGATGTTGGAAGATCGAGGGAAGGTAACGTTGGTTGTCCGACGTGTATGCTATATCAATGACGTCTCACCTGTGATGTTTACACTATGGAAATGACACTAGGGATGTCAGGAGCCCAATTACCTATAGGTTTTTAAAAAAAAAAACAACCAAAACAATATCGAAGAGGAAACAAAGCATGAAATTTGACAATTTACTCCATGGTTATATGTCAGGTATGTGCTCTTGGAGTCACCACTCTAGTGGTTTCCATTATTGAGATTTCTGACAAGTGTTTTCATGTAGTCACAAACCTTTTTCTCGAACCTATTGCATGCTCACAAGTATTGAAGGATTATTCATGGGGGTTCATGTGAATTGAAGGATTATTCATATATCTACCTTTCTTCATCATTTTTAATGAGTAGCTTGTTGAGTTTTCCAATAGTGTTTTCTTTTGGGGGTTTTGGAAAGTATTGACTTTGAAAAATGGATTAGGGGTGGACCTCTTGATTTTTCATTAAAAAGATGGGTTTTTCATGTGATGGAAAAAATCATGAATAACAAACTTCTTGTGGAATATTTTGAAGGGAAGATGCTCCTGAACAAAAATAAAATATACAAGAGGTGGGTGGAGAAATAGATCAAATAGATATTTCATAATGTAGCAATAATGGATGGGAACCTCTTTTTTTTGTCACCAATAACTTCAAAATATGTTACCTTAGAAAATAAAGTGCAAAAACTATTGTTTCCTTCAATTAATTTTGGTTGAAATTGACATGTACTTGCAATCAACAAAGGGAAATTCCACAACTATCAATTCCTATGTTTCACAATTATGTCACTTTCTTCATCACTAATAATCTATCGTTTCCTTGGTTGAAGATAATATACACATGCCATCCAAAAGAACATAAATCATAGTTGTGGTGTAGCATAAAGAAAAATTATGTGGTACCTAGATCCTACAACCTACTTCATGCTATTAATGTTACTTGCTTGAATCCAACCACAATATTTGACATTGCTTTGTATTTGTCTCATCACCTGGCTTGTATTGGTTTACTTGGTTTCTCCATGTTGGTTCCCCATTCAGCTTCAGAAAGTTCATCTCTAGATTGCTTGGTTGAAGGTAAGAAAAAATTACATTGGGAGATACTCTCAAGTATGGTGAGTTTCTTATAAGGACATAATTCATGGAGGTGAGACACATTTAATCTTGGAGAGTTACCTTCAAGCATGTAGGTATTATTGATAGAGTTACAGTTTCCTATTTCAGAGCACTCTTTGTTGTTAATTTAACCTTGCATGTAACAATTATGATAACTTGTTATGTTCCTTAAGGATATCATGTCATACCTTTGGTTAGTATTTACAACATGTCGGGAATTCACCACCAAAGGAAAATTAGGGAATTCACCATGAAAGGAAAATCGCTTAAAAAGACTAATTGATGCATCAGATTGAAATACTAAGAGAATTATAGGGAATTATCCACCAAAGGGAAATAACTCTAAGGGACCAATTGATGCACATGATGAAATCCTAAAAAAAGGGTGAAATTTCCCCAACAAGGAAATTGATGCGTAGGATGAAATCCCAAAAATTAGAGAAAACGCTCCAATGGACCAATTGATGCACTGGGGTCAAATCCTAAAAAATAGGGAATTTTCCACCATAGGAAAATTTCTCCAAGGAACCAAGAGACGAAGGGACCAAGGGACTAATTGATGCACCAAGATGAAATAATAAAAATAGGGAATTAACCACCAAATGGAAATCACTCCAGTGGACCAATTGATGTACTTAGGGTGAGATCCTTGATGTAATATTGGATATTGGGGGAGCTTTCTGCTATAATGACAGATTGGATGTTTGCACATGTTAATGGCTCATTTAATCCTATGAAATTGTTATGGAATATGTGATGTGTTGTTGGGTTGTCAATTCTATTGAAGGTTGTCCTACTTAATCCTTATCTCTTATAATCTCAGGTTATGGTTGTTCCTTCACTATTAGGGTTGCACATTATTTATTGGCTTTAAAAACATTGGTTGTGATGGTGCATCTATTGTTAGAGATCTCACTCACTATCATATAACCTAAAAATATACGTGGAATATTCATGGCACATCAATGCATGGATTGAATAGGTTTTCTCCATAATATTTTAAGTTGTCTTTGTTCGTATTCCTTGACTCCATAACCCTTTGGATTGGCATTAGTATTTATCCACCATCCCATTTACTTCTATGGTTCATATTACACTTCACTTAAGGAAACCTCCCTTGTGCTAGAGGAAAGCCATCCTAAAGCAAGAGGAAGAGCTATTGTGGTGATAGTAGGTAGCCTTCCTTAGTTCCCCTCGGGTTGCACTCGTGTTTCATGGCTTTCTCATTTAATTGAAAATTTGGGAAGTAACATGAGTTAAAAGCTTGAGGAAAGAGTCTTTGAGAGGTCTTGTGCAAGAGTGTGTTGGGCCTTGTGAAATTACTTAGGAGTCTAGGTGAGGTCGAGAATGAAATCTCCTCACAACATGGGTGAAAATGTGGTTCACTGATCACTACCTATGGACCCAATTCTCTGACCCTTCACCTTCACTTTCGTCAAACAATGGGGCAATGATTAATCACAATTGTACTCAATGAGATTAGAAGAAACAAGGAGGAAAGACAAGGCTCACTATTAATCAAAAAATAAACAAGGACGTAAGGGACTTGCTCACCAACCCACTCCCTTATGCTAGAACTACAAAACAAAGAAATGGTAAAAAGAGAAGGTTCCATGGATGTCCAAGGAACCCACAAAAGAAATAATAAAAAAGTAAGGTATTCGGGAGGGGCTAGTCTTTAGGAGATGTATGTATTCAGTTTCTTGGAAATACTTGCCATTTATATATTCCAAATACTAATGTTTAGATTAAGTCCTTAATTCACCAATCTTTCAAGAATCCCTATGGGTTATGCAATGCTTTCTTCCTGACAAAGACCATATATTATTGTCATATAAATAATTATATTTGGGTTACAATTTTTTCTCACCATTTCATCAATAAACTGGATGACCTTGTTGATAGTGCCCTACATCAATGTGCTTCATGAACTTTTGGCAGTAAGGAATAAGTCATAAATGATAACATAGTTTCGATTGAAACAACTGATCTTAAGTTCAACACCATATCAAGAAAAATAATAAATACCATGACAGGAACCTATAACGTTTATTGGACAACTGTATTTAACTATTCAAAGCATCCTAGAACTTTGATCTTGAGTTCAAAGGTCCATTCAATGTTAATTTGGAATAATAGTTTACCTGCAAACCATCCAACAACACTCTAAATAGAATATCTTGAATCAAGAAAATAAAATGTATCTAATGTGTATTGTTTTTTTTTCCTCAAAAGAAGTTTCAACCATACATACAGTTGTCAAAGAAAAGATTATGTCATTACTAGAAATATTGTGCTAACACCTACGTATTTTCTTGTAGTTTGTGCATGTAGACATATAGAGAATATTTTAAACTAGACCCTCTCCAAATATAAGATTTGTTGACTTCCAAACCCAAATGTCTAGTTATTATGTTGCAGACCTTATTGACTCTTTTATGCAAACACACCTGAGTTTTTGGTAATCTCAAGGTATTTTGAGAATAATAGATTATCCCTATAGTTGGAGTTTATTATGTTCCTTCATCCTGATCATCCAAAAATACAAGGCTACATTGATTACAGGTATTGGGTGATTTTCATCATCAACAGGTTCTCCCTTAATCCACTGAGTAACAATAAACACTAACCTTGGAATGATCTTGGTATTCTTGTCCATTTTCAATATCTCACTTCCATTTCCTACCGAGTGATAAAGATTCCAACTTATGACTTTTGATGTTTGATGTATCCTTGTTTTGGTTTATAACCAAAGACAAGGGAAGCTCTCATGGTGTTGATAAGATGACATGATGGTTGCATTGCCTTTATGATTTTAATTAGCAAGTGCATCTTCCTATGGTTAGATGTAGGGTAGGAAGAATAAGTTATTTTACACTCTTTGGAAGAGTGAAATTCCCCATATGGAGATAAGTGTTACCCCTCAAAATTCATAAGCATTTTAAGGCATCCATTACAACACTCACAAAAAAGGTGGCATTTCAAATTTATAGGAGACTTTCAGGGTAGTGTTTAAGGTAGTTTTAGCAAGTTAAGTGGTCATTTCAAGCAGTTTTATGGTCTCTTTAAATTCACCTCGAATGAGATTGAATTTGGACTAGAACAAGGATATAATGATGGATTTAAGACTATTGTAAGAAGGGTGCATTTGGAGCAGAAATAATTATAGACTAATGAATCTTAAAGAAACAACAATTGATAAATGAAATGCACTGCCTATTCTCATCTTGTAGAAAAACATTTTATTTCTTAGGGAAGGGCATATCACTTGACATATTTGTTTTGAAAGCATACATGTAGAGGAGAGATCTCTAGAATGTATGACCAACAAGAATATTAAATCTCTCTGTAACAAAAGGGAATGTTGGTTTAGACCTATTTGATGAACTCAATGGTAGCAAGGAGGTGTTGAGCACTCAACACACCCTAAAAAGCTTATGTCAAATTTTACTCTTTGGGTACCACTTGATATTTTGCACTGTCTGATTCTACTTCAGTATGAAAACTGTTGCCTTTGCTTATCAATTTTTTTTCTCATTTAAGTCTCTCAAAGTTTTCTTGAGCATGCGAAAACACATAACCTAAAAGACTAACACTTAATTAAACAATTGACAGTCAAGATTACTCCCTGACACGCTTAAGAAATTCGACATTGGAAAGGATTAAGCATGAAAGGAAATCATTCAAGAGAATCAAGGTCACCGAGCACCAATCTTCATCAGCGTCGGCTAACATAAGTTTTTCTTCCGTGACAAGCATCACTCAAGGATGTCACCAACGACCGACCCCTTTCGGCATCGGTAAAAGGTGAAAAAAGTAAGCGTTGAACGCAAATGAAATGATATCTCTGATCACTGACTTCTGAAATGCTGTCGGTATCGGGGAATTTTCGAGAATGATAATCAACAAGGAAACCACACATTAGGTTTATTCATGAATGTCAGTCCATGATACTTTTTGGTATTGATAGTCCTAAGTTACGCATAAAGCGCTCGAATTGAACAAAGTCCTAAGTCCGACCATCACCCGCAAGCTGAGTTCCCAATTTTCATTACCATATATCTCGAGTCAGTGGTGCCACGTTAGCACTGTATGATGAAGTCGATCGACGTCATAGGTTTTGCAGAAGGATATCAATAGAAAATACAAAACAAATCGGAGAAACACTAAGCACAAAATCGGGATTAACTTACAAGAAATTTGGACAAAGAAAACACTAGATTCACACGCAAAGAGAAAAAATGATGCATTCAACTACTATGACCAGAATCCGTTCGTCAAAATTTCGAGACTTTTTATATTAGACTCCCATTGGGCCCACATTACATACAATAGAAACTGTCTACACCTTTTGGCCAACCAACCCGGTTATATTGAGAACGTGAAAATTTTCACAAGAAAAAAGGGAAGACTATCAAAATTCTGCGTCACGTCTAAGAATATGAAATAGACTCCGCCCATCATGCCTCTTCCACGCATGAAATTTCTCCCTGACTGCCTCGCGCTCCCGGATGTGTTGTCATCTTTTGTTCTTTCGATACCCTTTTTTCTTCCCGCAATTGCACAATCGTAGCTTGTTCTTCCCGAAGCTGTCACTTGAGCCAGGTTGCGTTCCCTTCACGACCCTATGGTGCTGACACCTCAAGGTTCTTTTCCGCCAATTCCCGACGTAATTCTCCATTCTCTTGGTAAAGTTTAGCTATGGCGAGTTGTTCCTTCTCCAACTGTGAATTAGATCCTCGAACGTTAGAACCCGAGGCTTCTGTCTTTCTCGTTCGGCTCCTGCTTCCTCGACTTGTGGTTCTGACAGGCTCTAGATGGATAGCGTGCATTAGGATCTCCTTGAAAACTAATCATGTGCACGACTCAATCGAGATTTGGTTTCCCCCCCCGACTTCCTTATTTTTTCTAGGCCTTCCTCTCCTCCGTGGTATCTTCTTTTGAGTAAGCGTGGATTTTAACCTATGCCCTTTTGACGTAACTTCTACCACTTCGGCCTCTGCACGTGGTGATACTATCATTTCTGCGAGAAGGTAGCAATCTTCCTTTGAAGCCTCGAGAACAACCACTGCAAACAAGAACAAGTCCCAAGAATTTTGTGGCTCAAGCCTGGTGCTTCGGATGCCTCCCAGACCTCGTCTTGAGTTTTGAAGAGTTCCCATGGTGCGACAACATAGATACCTTATGCGTGGGTGACTTGAAAAAGGCCCAAAGAAAATAATTTGATCGAGTTGGGCTCATGAGATGAGTAAGTGCATAACCTTGACTGGTAAGTAGAACACATACAAAACATATATAATTTATAATTGAGCGGCTAGTGAGTTGCAGAGAATGTGTGGTACGGCCGCATCGATTTCTTTTTAAATTTCCCAGCCTCCATAATGGGTAGATGATGGTTGATGCACTTGCTGATGCGACTCCTGTTTGAGAAACGTTCCTCGACCTGAAGCGTTTAATGAATTCCCTTACGACAGTATCCCACTCTTTTGGAAATTTCTCATACTTTTAGCACATGTTCAGCTCTGACATCCTTTCTCGACCCCAAGGGCCAACCGACTAGTGATGTGAATTTGACTCATGTTTTTCGTACCTGATCGTTCATGCTATGGAACGTGGATGTAACCCACCCTAACTAAATAAAAATGATGGCGCTAACAGAGACAGTGAAGGTAATTTGAAAGGTTGCAGAGATCACGTAAGTATCAAACAATCAGGCTTAGCGAGCTTTACAGGTATGCACCGGTCCAGATTCTTCACATTTACATATTTACATACATTTTTCCGAGTATTGTTCTATAATCCATTTCTAAATGATTTTAATTTCGATTGCAGGAAATATCCCTTCGACTATCGAGCAAAATTTTCTTTGAAACCTCGCTGAGGAATTCGAGAGAAACTAGGTCCAAAGATAAACAAGGTGATGAAGGATATAAAATTTCTCGAGTTCGACACATCCGATGACTTCATAGACTTGCATGACATAGTCGAATCACACGCCAAGCAAGATTCTTCATGGGCCGAAAGACTAGCAAAGGTGACCGACACAGTGCCAGGACAGGTGCAACAATTTATGGAATATCTGATCAACGCTCGGACTGTGCTTCAGTAGTTAAGTGCTAGTTTGATCAAGTATCAGACGCATGCGATGGAGATCGAAGAGGTTTACGTACTCCCGATGGAATAATAAATATTTCCATGGGCCCAAAACTATGAGGAGTTGTTCATCAGTTGGTCAGAGTATGAGAAAAGTCACCCTTTCAAGTGATATCTTGAGTTGACTGTTAAAGAAACAGTTAGAAGAGGATGCCACGTGGAGAATTTTTTTTTGTTTAACTACACTTTAGCCGTTATTTTTAGCCAATTTTACATTATAAATAAGAGCATCGACCGATTAATCAAAGGTCGATGGTTGCTGCAAGAAACTCTTTTTTTGGTTTGTTAAGAACTATTTTCGAGCTAGCTTTAATTGAGAAGTCCTTTTGGACTTGAGACAAAGTTATTTTCATCAAATGCATGTGTGATTGGACGTGGAGAAGAACTATTTCCTATCTCGTCTCATGAATGATGCTTTATGAGTAAGAGAAATTAAATCTATTGTCAAGTTATCTGGTGCAATGTTTTGTTGTTCTTTTCTTTAATGATGAAGATGAATTTTTGTGCTATCATGTGATGGATGATTAAGTAGGTGGATTATTTTGCTTGCCTTTGTTTTATCACATATGTGTTTTATTTTTGATAATTAGTATCTCATACAGTAATTGGATGCCCACATGGTTAATGTATTATTACTAGGCCTGTGGTATAGAATTTTCGTATGCATGCTTGAGTAGCGGGTTATCCCAAGCTCAGCCTCTTATCCAATAGTTAAACTTAATTCTATTTTGCTTCCAAGTTGGTTTATACTGGTTTACAATCTTACTTCGGTCCCACCTAAGAGAAAATACAAAAAGAGAAAGTCCCAACTAAAGGAGACGCCTTCGCAAGAAAACGTAAATCCCATCGATTAATTGGTTGGATCGGAAGAACTGGAGAACCATTCCACTATTAAATGATGCACAGTCTAATTGGGCCTCAGTGGTGGGTTTTTTTCCTACTGTTGAACTAAAGCAATTTAATACCCATCAACATAATTGGTGCTAGAAGGAGGGCCTGAGAATGAATGGTTGAATACATATTTTATATAGTATTTCAAACAACCTATAGATTCAAAACATCCCACATGCATGGCTAGTCATTCCCAAGACAAACCACACACGCTGAGTACTCCTGAAACGAGTAGCTCACCCTAGCCTGAGGAATAACCTTTGTACCCTGAAATACATTACTCTCTTACTCACGAGGAATTAAATCAATTCAGAAGAATCACAAGAGCATACGCCCAACAAATCGATGCTTTGTCCTTAGCTCTAATACTTCCTCGAAGAAAAAATATAAGTAGACCAGTGGTCAATCCTCTCGACGAAGTTTTCTTGCACACGGTAGAAGACTTAATATATTTCAAAATCATCGAAATCCAAGATCCTCTTGATATGATACCCGAAACGCCAGCCGGTGACGTCTCAAAACTAGACGATTTTTCAGAAGAGGAGGAGTTTAACTCAGAATCTGAAGATATGGAGGACAACAACGACCATGATGAAGAAAGGGGGAAACCACCACTGAAAAATCAACCCTGGTTGGCCAGAGATGCTTTGGACCTCCTGGGACTAGTTCATAACCTTCCTCGACATCCAGAGAATTTACTTCCTAAGTTCGATCCCGAAACCTCAAGATTTCCTGAAGATCATATCAAGAAATTTGTACTAGCGATCAGGCTTATGAACGTCTAACATGAAGACGTAGTTTGCAGGCTGTTCTCCTACACTTTTGAGAACTCATCCTCCACATGGTATTTTAACTTACCTGTAGGATCCATAACTCGCTCGATAAAGTTTCAAAAATATTTTCTAGATAAATTTTCAGAAGAAACCACTACAGGAGCTCTGATGGATGAATTGTTCGCCACCACTATGAGTTCGAAAGAGAAGGTTAAATATTTCAATGAAAGATTCATGACCATCTTAAACAAATTCCATCCCTAAGCCAAAGCAACTCAAAAGTTGCAAATAGAAGTATATTCTAATGTGCTCCCAACTTCTATTTCCATGTTTGTGAAGAGGGATACCAAATGAACCTTAGCTGAGAATTTTGAAGAAGCTAAAAAGATATAATTCTAGATGAAAGGGTGTAAAGAAGACTAGGTCTCTTTAGTTAAAAAAGAAGGTCCACCTCCTCCCAGGAGAGGACTCCTTCTAACTAGACCACTAGGGAAATAAGAAGAATAGACTACCGATAAGGGTAATGGAGACATATAAGATCTACAACACATGGTTAAGAAATTATCAAATGATATCATAGACATGAAGAGAAATGCAGGGGAAGGAAACCAAGGCCAAAGGCCCTATAAGTATTTCTTAAAAAGAAACCCACCGTTCAAAGAAATTGAACCTCCCCCAGCTAACTTGAATATCGATCTAGGGAATGTCGTATCTGATTCTTTCTGTACTTATCACCAAGAAAACCACTCTGAAAGAGACTACCCTCAATGGGTGCATGCCATGAATTTGATGGCCAACTGGTTTTTAGATGAGGTTTCCCTAATCGAACAACCAAGCAGTTCAGTCATGAATTTTACTGACCAGGAAGAGATTAACCCACTAGAAGATACAACCATCCTGATATGGGATCCTGACCTAATTATGCCTTTCGACGAACTATTTCAGGTTTAAGAACCACCTGCAGAGATCTCAGTTGTGCAAAAAAGAAGTAAAGGTCTTGTTGTCTCAAAGGATTCTACTACCACTCAAACGTCAGGGGAAATGTCAACTCCCGATTACTTGAAAGCACCTTTTTCTCTCCGTAAGAACCATATTATCATCCATACCCGAGAATCACCCAAACTAGAGTACAACGTAGTTGAAGATTTGAATAATTTGAAGGCTAATATATTGGTCATGGACATATGTAGAATCCCTCAACAAAAATATTTCCTGTTACAAGATTTGAAATCAGTAGAAACCCCCATGACAAGCAATGAACAACAAAGAAATCTAACTTCCAGAGATCTAGTAAATAAACCAACTGTGAATACCTACTCGGAAGATAAGAAAGGAAAACCTTTTGTCCCACGTTCCTCTTAATGTTTGAAGTCTTCAACATGAACCTCCACAATTGTTTGGTACATTTAGGAGCATCTTCCAACGTGATGCCCTTGTCTATTTGAAAAAAATTAAATGTTGTTCCTCTCAAGAGTGATAAACATGTAATACAACTAGACAAAACCCGGGTCAAAGTCATGGGTGAACTCAGAGATGTAATGATTGGGATAACGACACATTCTAAGTTTGTACAAGTGATTGACATCATTGTAGTAGACATCCTAGAGGCCTATGGGTTATTACTAAGTTGAGATTGGTCTGAGAAGTTGAACATGTACTTTAGTATAGAATGGGCACACCTTTGGCTACCACTGAAGGGATACAAGAATATGATCATAATCGATAGGGAGAGATACCTGAAACATATGGTCACTGATCTAGAGACCCTGAACGAGCCCTCATCCATAGACTTCCCCATCCTAGGCAATTATTCCTGTGATTCCTATTTTAGGAACTTCTCCCCTCTTCCATCTAATGTCCCTCTCACTCAAAACTCCAAAATGGTATTTCAATAGAAATATCCAATACCAACAAAGGAAACCCTCTTCTGTCAAGAACCTGTGCTAGAAATCACCGGACAAAAGATAGGAGGGAAAGAAATTAATAAGAAGGAAGAAACGGTTAACTTTCACTCACAAATTTGGACCATATATTTCGATAGATCTAAATCACAGGAAGGATCAGGGGCAAGGTGCATCCTCATTGATCCAAAAGGTAAACATCATTTTCTATCCTGTAGACTAGAATTCAAATGCACCAATAACACCGCCGAGTATGAAGCTCTAGTACAAGGGTTAAAGAAAGCCATAGACTTAAAAATCAAAGAATTGAAGGTTTTCAGAGACTCGAAGATTATCGTTAGACAAGTGAGGAAAACTATACATTGCAATTCCCCACATCTAAAGAATTATTAGCAAGAAGTGCATAGGTTAATAGAGCATTTTGAAGCTTTCAATATCAGCATGATCCCCAGAGAAAAGAATATCATTGCTGATTCCCTGGCCACAACTGATTCAAGGTTGTCACCTCTAGAAGATTATGAAGCTTCCCGATTCACTGTGGAACTACTCTACAAACCATCGGTTCCCAACAATATTTCTAATTAGAAATTCTTCGAAGGGGATGAACAGATCATCAACTTTTTGTCGAACCAAGATAATTTCAAAGACTTAGCTATTGACAATGAATTATTCCAAGAACAATCAACAAGAACTGATCCTCGGATAGGTCAACCTATTGATAAATCAAAGTCTCACACAATCCTGAAAGGGATAGCTAATTTGGAAAACCTTTTTGACCTGAAGGAACGATTTAAGGGGCCTAAAAATGAAAATACCAGTAGCTCCTGTCCCCTGCATGAAACTATAAATATCGGAACCCCGAAAAACCCAAAGAATGTGAATCTCAGCAAGACTATATATAAAGAGGAAAGAAAGGCTTACCTCAAACTTTTCAGACAATAACAAGATGTCTTTGCATGGTCCTATTGAGATCTGAAAACTTATGATGCCCGCATCATTCAACACACTATCCCGTTAAGACCCAAAGTGAAACCCTTCCAACAGAAGCTTCAAAAGTATCACCCATCCCTGGAACCTCTCATGTATCAGGAATTGAAGAAACTTTTGGATGCCAAAATAATCTTCCAGGTTAGACATTCTGCTTGGGTAGAAAATTTAGTTCCTATGAGGAACAAGTATGGAGAAATATGCTTGTGCGTAGATTTTAGGAACCTCAACAGAGCTTCAGAAAAGGACAATTACCCAGGCCCACTAATGGAGCAACTCCCGCAGACTGTGTCTAGCTCAAAGATTTTCTCTCTACTGGACGGTTTCTTAGGTTACAACCAAGTCCTAGTTTCAGAGGAAGATCCTTTTAAAACTACCTTCCGAACCAAGTGGGGAACCTTCGCTTATAAATGCATGCCTTTTGGGTTAATCAATGTAGGGGTGACCTTCCAAAGGGCCATGGACGTAGCATTTCAGGGACTAATCAATAAGTGTGTGGCAGTGTATCTAGATGACGTAACTGTGTATTCAGAGAACAGATAAGAGCACATCCAACACTTAACTCAGATTTTCGAAAGGTGTAGGAGATACGACATATCCTTAAATCCTAAGAAAACTATTTTCGACGTCGAGGAAGGTAAGCTGCTAGGCCACATTATATATCAAGTATGCATTCGCATAGACCCAGAAAGGATTAAATCCATATCTCAACTCTTGTTGCCTCACAACAAGAAAGCTATGTAGTCTTTTTTTGGGCAAATCAATTTCGTGAGGAAATTCACTCCTGATTTCACGAAAACTATCAAACCCTTACAAAATATGATTCATAAAGATGCCGAATTTAAATGGGATGATGAATGGAAGGATGCTTTCAGCAACATCAAAACTTCTATATCTCAATCCCTCGTGTTACGAAGTCCTGATTTCAACAGAGATTTCTTCCTCTATACTTTCTCCTCTGACCAGTCGTTAGCTATAGTATTGACTCAGAAGGATGATGAAAACAATGAGGATCCAATGTCGTTCATGATCACTAATCTCCAAGGAGATGAAATTAATTATCATTCTACAGATAAACCTGCCTATGCAGTATATAAGGCAATAAAACACTTCAGGTCCTACAGCCTGAAGAACCACACCAAAGTAATCATGCCCCACCCTACTGTCCGCTGCTTGTTCGCTCAACAGGAAATGGGGGAAAGAAGAGGGAACTTGATGGAAGTATTTCAAGAGTTTGATCTAGATATAAAACCTGCCAAACTAGTTAAAGGACAAGGGTTATGCAAACTTGCGGCTGAAGCCCAGGACCAAGTAAATGAATATTCCAGATGGGAGAATGAAATGACATTATGGTGTGGTGAAGTTTAATACATTTTCCCAAGATAAGAGTCTTGGTACGGGAAGCTAACTTATCTCCTACACCATGGGATTTTTACAGAATATATCAACCCTAGGGAAAGGAGAGCTCTCAGGTTAAAATCTGCACAATATTGCCTCATAAATTCAGTACTCTTCTGGATTAATTATGATGGGGAACTATTAATATGTCTTGAATGTGAAGATGTAGACAAAGTTCTAAAGGAGCTCCATGATGGCCCTACCAGTGGACATTTTGTAGGAAACACCACCGCTCATAAGATACTGAGAGCTGGCTATTATTGGCCCACCTTATTCAAAGACGCTCACACCTATGCTAGAAACTGTAAAACTTGTCAAGTAAGTGTTGGAAGGGAGAAAAGAGTGGAAATCCCACTCCAAACAGTGACTGTCTCTAGGCCTTTTGAGAAATGGGGGTTGGATATCATAGGAGAAATTACACCCAGTTCTTTGAAACAACACAAGTACATTCTTATTGCCACCGATTACTTCACGAAATGGGAAGAAGCCATCCCTTTGACTCATGTAAAAGAGAAGGTGGTGGTCCATTTCATAGAACAACAACTAATAACAAGGTTTGGGGTCCCTTCTCTCCTAGTTTTCGATAATGTAGCTTATTTTTCTTCCACCCTATTTACAGATTTTGCTCTGGACAAAGGAATCATAATTAGGTACTCTACAAATTATTATCCACATGGAAACAGGGTGGTAGAATCAACTAATAAGAACCTAGTGAGAATATTAAAGAAGATGGTTGTAGATAGCCAAAGGAATTGGCATAATCCACTCCATAATGCTCTATGGGTGATAGGGTCATACCCAAGGAAGCTATAGGAAATTCCCCGTACTTTTTGGATTATGGGCAGGAATCCATTCTCCCAAATGGGATTTATCTTCCATCTCTTTAACTAGCCCAAGATTCCAGCAGGGAACCTTCATTAGTCATGCAACAAAGAATTGATACTCTTTTCGTGCTAGAAGAAGAGAGAGAAAAGGATAATTCAAAATTACTAGCTCACCAATAGATAGTGAAAAGATGGTTTGATAAGAATAAGGCTAAAGAGAAACATTTTGAAGTAGGAGACTTAGTCCTAAAATGGGATAGAGCGAATGAGCCTAAAGAAAAACACTCTAAGTTTCAAAATCTATGGCTCGGACCTTTCCAGATGGCTGAGAAGATTGGGGCAGGAAATTATCGGTTACAGAATATGAGGGGGGAACCTGACGCCCTCCTAGTAAATGGCCAAGCCCTAAAACAATATTTCCAATAATAAAAGTCTAAAAAAAAAAATGTTTTGTGTTTTGTATGAATGTTTTCATGATTGCAAAATGCATTTTTGTTGTTTTCTTTTTCTTTTTGGACTTTTGTGCTTTTGAAGGTTGTTTTCAACGAGAAAATGGTTGAATTTAAACCATGCAACATAGAAAACTCTGTTCCTAACTCATTACTCATATAAAAGAAAAGAAGCATTGAGGAACTTGTGGTTGCTTTGAGGAGTCCTCTATCTAACCTGTGCAAATGAACAACTTCAGGGAAATGTTAGAAGTGTCTTCTTAGTGGTTTGGTAAAACCTTAAGGGAAAGAAGGAAATTTGGAAAGGACTACATGAACCCCAAAGACAAAGATAGAAAATGATCCACCTTAACCATCTCACTTTGAAAAATAAACATACATCATCCTCTCTCACTCGCTCAGGGCATCATGCCTAAATAAAATTGAAATTATCAAAAGAGTGAACAGTAAGAGAGGGTATGCAGATATCTTTTTCGGGGCTATGGATGCTCGCTGGAAGCGGAGCAAGGTCTGTGATGTCGGGTGACTCCACTGGGGCTATGGATGCTCACTGGCAGCAGAGAAACACTGAAGCAAGTGGGCGAAGGTAACTAAAGGCTCCATGCCAGTGAATACTTTACTAGATTTTCTCAAAAGGGCATGATTCAAGGTTACAAGAAATGAAGGATGAATAAAGGTTAAAAACCCCACAGGCAGACCCATAAGAATCAACCAGAGAATTTCAAATGCAAGGGTAAATGAAGCTCTGATTTACAACTAGTAAGGTTCTCCACCAACTTTCGTATCAGCCAAACTTGAAGGAGGAATAAATATTCTTCTTTCATCCAATAAGTCACCATTTGTTGAGCACTCAACACACCCTAAAAATCTTATGTAAAATTTTACTTTTTGGGTACCACTTGATATTTTGCACTGTCTGATTCTACTTCAGTATGAAAAATGTTGCCTTTGCTTGTCACTTTTGTTTCTCATTTAAGTCTCTCAATTTTTTCTTGAGCATGCGAAAACACATAACTTAAAATACTAACACTTAATTAAAGAATCGGCAGTCAAGACTTCTCCCCGACATGCTTAAGAAATTCGGCATCGAAATGGATTAAGCATGAAAGGAAATCATTCAAGAAAACTAAGGTCGCTGAGCGCCAATATTCATTGGAGTCGGCTAACAAATTTATTTCTTCCATGACAAGCATCACTCAAGGATGTCACCGATGACCGATCCCTTTCAGCGTTGGTAAAAGGTGAAAAAAGTAAGCGTTGAACGAAAATGAAATGATATTGTCGATCACCGACTTTCGAAACATTGTCGGTATTGGGGAATTTTTGAGGATGATAATCTGAAAGGAAACCGTGCATGAGTTTTATTCATGAAGGCTGGTCCCCGATAATTTTCGGTATTGATAGTCCTAAATTACGCATAAAGCGCTCGAATTGAACAAAGTCCCAAGTCTGAACATCACCCACAAGCTGAGTCCCAGTTTTCATTACCATATATCTCGAGTCAGTGGTTCCACATTAGCGCTGTACGATGAAGTCGATTGAAGTCGGAGGTTTTGCAGAAGGATATCAATAGAAAATACAAAACAACTCAGAGCAACACTAAGCACAAAATCGGGATTAACTTACAAGAAATTTGGACAAAGAAAACAGTAGATTCACACGCAAAGAAAAAAAACGATGCATTCAACTACTATGACCAGAATCCTTTCATCAAAATTTCGAGACCTTTTATATTAGACTCCCATCGGGCTTAGGTTACATATAATAGACACTGTCTACACCTTTTGGCCAACCAACCTGGTTACATTGAGAACATAAAAATTTTCACAAGAAAAAAGGGAAGACTATCAAAATTCTGCATCACATCTGAGAATACGAAATAGGGTATGCCCATCATGCCTCTTCTATGTGCGGGCTTTCTCCCTGACTACCTCGCACTTCCGGAGGTGTTGTCATCTTTTTTTCTTTCAATACCCTTTACACTTCCCACAATTGCACGATCGTATCTTGTGCTTCCCAAAGCTACCGCTTGCGCTAGGTTGCGTTCCCTTCATGACCCTGTGGCGCTGACACCTCAAGGTTCTTCACCGCCAATTGCTGACGTAATTCTCTATTCTCCTGGTAAAGTTTAGGTATGGCGAGTTGTGTCTGCTCTAGATGCACATTAGGTCCTCATATGTTACAACCTGAGGCTTCTGTCTTTATCGTTCGACTCCTACTTCCTTGAATTGTGGTTTCGACAGACTCTAGCCAGATAGCACGCATTAGGAGCTCCTCGGCGACTGATCTTGCACATGACTCAATTGAGATTTGGCTTCCCCCCCCCCCCGACTTATTTATTTTTTCTGGGCCTTCCTCTCCTCCGTGGTATCTTCTATTGAGGAAGTGTGGCTTCCAATCTATGCCCTTCCAACGTAACTTCTTCCACTTCAGCCTCTGCATGAGGCAATACTATCGTTTCCACGTGAAGGTAGGAATATCCCTTTGAAGCCTTGAGAACACCCACTACAAACAAGAATGAGTCCCAAGAATTTTGTGGCTCAATCTTGGCACTTCCACTGCCTCGTAGGCCTTGTCTTGAGTTTTGAGGAGTTCACATGGTGCGACAACACAACTACCTTATGTGTGGGTGGCTTGACAAAGGCCCCAAGAAAAGAATTTAATTGAGTTGGGCTCACGAGACGAGTCAGTGCATAACCTCGAGTGGTAAGTAGAACACATACAAAACATATAGAATTTATAACAGAGTGGGAAGTGAGTCAAAATGTGATAGGGAACACTGAATTCCTTGGGACGTGATGTTTCAAAGATTTTCTATGTCACTTCCACGCGACGGGTATGATCCGGGGCATGTGAGATGCAGCCGATAGGAGTTGCAGAGAATGTGTGGTATGACCGCATTGATTTATTTTTAAATTTCCCAGCCTCCATAATGAGATGATGATGGTTATTGCACATGTTGATGTGACTCTTGTTTGAGCAGCTTGCCTCGACCTGAAGCGTTTAGCAACTTCCCTTACGACAATATCCGACTCTTTTGGAACTTTCTTGTACTTTTAGCACATGTTCATCTTTGAAATCCTTTCTCGACCCCAAGGGAAAATCGACCACCGACACCTGATCGTTCATGCTATGGCACATGGATGTAACCAACCCTAACTAAAGAAAAATGACGACACTGATAGAGATGGTGCAGAGAATTTGAAAGGTTGCAGAGATCATGTAAGTATCAAACAATCAGTCTTAGTGAGATTTACAGGTATGCATCGGTCCAGATTCTTCACGCTTATGTATTGACATATATTTTGATGAGTATTATTCTGTAATCCATTTCTAAATGATTTTAATTCCGATTGCAGGAGATATCCCTCCGACTATAGAGAAAAAATGGCTCTGTAACCTTACTGAGGAATCCGAGAGAAACTAGGTCTGGATATCAACAAGGTGATGAAGGGTATCAAATTGCTCAAGTTTGGCACACCTGATGACTTCATCGACTTGCATGACATAGCCGAATCACATGCCAAGCAATATTCTTCATGGGCCGAAAGACTAGCAAAGGTGACCGACACATCGCCAAGACAGGTGCAAGAAGTTTTGGAACATTCTATCAGTGCTCAGATGGTGCTTCAACATTTAAGTGCTAGTATGATCAAGTATCATACACATGTGGTGGAGATCAGAGAATTTTATGCACTCCCGATGGAACAACACATATTTCCATGGGCACAAACCTACGAGGAGATGTTCATCAGTTGATCGAAGTATGAGAAAAGTCACCCTTTCAAGTGATATCTTGAGTTGACTGTTAAAGAAACTGTTAGAAGAGGATGCCACGTGGTGAATTTTAAGAACTATAAATAAGAGCCATTATTTTAGCCATTATTTTTAGTCAATTTTACATTATAAATAAGAGCATTGACCGATTAATCAAAGGTCGATGGTTGTTGCAAGAAACTCATTTTTTGGTTTGTTAAGAACTATTTCCAAGCTAGATTTAATTGAGAAGTCCTTCTGGACTAGAGACAAAGTTATTTTCATCAAATGCATGTGTAATTGGATGTGGAGAAGAACTATTTCCTATCTTGTCTCATGAATGATGCTGTAATGAGTAAGAGAAATTAAATATATTGTCAAGTTATCTGGTGCAATGTTTTGTTGTTCTTTTCTTTAATGATGAAGATGAATCATTGTGCTATCATGTGATGTATGTTTAAGTAGGTGGATTATTCTTCTTGCCTTTTTTTTATCACATGTGTGTTTTCTTCCTGATAATTAATATCTCAGACAATACTTGGATGCTCACATGGTTAACGTATTATTACTAGGCCTGTAGTATAGAATTGTCGTCTGCATGATTGAGTAGCGGGTTATCCCAATCTTAGCCTCTTCTACAGTAGTTAAACTTAATTCTATTTTGTTGTCAAGTTGGTTTATACTGGCTTACAATCATAAATAGGTCCCACCTAAGAGAAAATACAAAGAGAGAAAGTCCCAACTGAAGGAGACGCCTTCGTAAGAAAATGTAAAGCCCATTGATTAATTGGTCAGATTGCAAGATCTGGAGAACCATTCCACTATTAAATGCTTCTTAGTCTAATTGGGCCTCGGTGGGGGGTTTGGGTCCTACTTTTGAACTAAATGGATTTAAGACCCATCAACAGGAGGGAAAAATCATATCAACAAAGAAATATGTAATCTAAAGAATCCTCCTGCACCAAATGTAGGATTCAAGCACATTTATGGCCAACCATTTGGAATGAGGTTCCATAGGAAAACTAGTGAACTTTACATTACAGGTTCTTTTTTTGGATTACTTCTTGTAGGTTCTAAAGGAGGGCATGCAAAAAACCATTGCAAATGAAGTTGAGGGAGTGCCATTTCGATTTACAAATAATCTTGATTTTAGGAGGAGCAATATACTTCACTTATTCTATTACTAATCTTCAGTGAAGGCACTTTTTGTTGTCTATCTTCAGTGGATATGATATTGTCAATTTGATGAAATATGATCCAAAGAGTGGGGAAATAATTGATGAAATACAACATTCATATCAACAACATGGCAATGCATTCACACAATTGAGATAATACTCCATATTTGGCCACACTATTTGTACTTTGTTGTGAAATTGTGGAAGTAGGAAGATCCTTATGTGGTATATGAAGAAGTCAAAATGATATGTTTGTGGAGCATTTCAATAATAAATATGACATATGGCATAGTAAAACCATTGACAAGCTCAACACTCTCAAGCAATGGAAGGATAGTGGTAGAAAAGACCTTGTTCAATGCTATTTTGAGCATCTGTTTACCTTTAATGAAGTTTAATATTATTTCTTGGAGGGTTTTTTTAATTTGTAACAAGGGTGCTCAACCCTTAACACACATGCCTAGGAAACATTTCCTTCAAAGTTGTAAATTGGTTGTTCTAGTAACCACCTTGTGTCCACTATTTCTCATGTGACAAGGAAATGTGGTTACCTTCAACGATGAAGCTATGCATTGAATTCTTAAGATAATAATGGGGATAACATTAGGTTAGAACTTCTAGAAATGGATAAAACACTCTCAATAATTTTTGTTGAAATTATAGAGATTTTATGTGGTGAATTTTTTCAACATGCGCTTACAAAGAAATCAAAGTTTCAAGAACAATGCTCCCAAGTATAAAAAATTCAAAAATATGAAAAAATCCAAAAAATTATAGAACACTTCTTACTAATGTCATCCCAATTGGAATTCCATGGAAGATGAAGGTCGAATATCACTATTGTAATCCATCCCATCATAGTGATAGTCCTTCAACACCATTATCTATTGATTCCATGCATTAAATAATCCTTGCTTGAATACTCAACCAAAATCTCCTCCACTGACAAAAAACATAATCCCACACCATGGCACGATGAGAGGCTCTCATGGGAAGCTATGCACACTGTCACATGTGGGAATATCCATGGAACATGTTTGAAGAATAAGGAAAATATTATCCATTTATTGTAATCTCCCCATCCCCCTTCCTCATGCATTTCCCTATTAAATGAAATAGTAGGACACTAAGAAATCCTCCTCCCCACTCAAATAAAATCTCTTCCAAAGACCACTCCAGGAGTCATAGTTTCCCACATAAGGTATTGTTCCATGCAAATTAAACAAATTCTCACAATACCATATGTGGTATACCTCAAGTGCCCACATACCCTATTTGGTTAGTTGAAATCATGCCTCTTTGTTTTTGGGTTCCCTCTCGACAATAGAATTGGATAAGTTCATTGATAGAAGGTTCCTTTGGATTGTGCATCCTCTTTAAGGTATACATAGGCCATTATCTCCTCTTCCAAAGTATTCTTGGGTTATTTCTCATTCTCTCTTCTTGGCATAGGGTGAGTGTTCTTGATTTCAAGGGTTGTAGAAGGTGGCATGTGTATTTTTAGGTAAGTAATGTGCTACTCAAGCTCATATGTACTCATTTTTAATAATAATGAACACAATTTCAGGTAAGCAATGTGTTAGCACCAGAAGTCACCTCTAGATTGCGGAAGATGTAATCCCAGTACCCATCAGTTTTATGTCACAGGTTGGTTAAAGAGGGTCAAATGGGCGCAATCTCGGGATAATATCATCTTAACTCATAAAAAATGCACTGATATGCACAAGCAGGTGAGGTCTTGGTTTAATTTCAATCATTAGGTTGCAGTAAGGGTGAGTAGGAGGAAGACTTTGGTGAAAAAATGTAGAGTTCTGTTGAAGACATCAGGTCTTCAAGAATCCCAAGAGGAAAAACTTAGACACAAAATATTCTTGAATCCAAGTCTCAAAGGAACTGAAAGAAATTATAACAACACTATAATCAAACTTTCATCATAATGCAGTCACAATAATTCAAGTGAATCAGTCAAACATGAACTCTTTTAGTATCAGAGGGAAATAAGAGGGAGCAAGAAATCTTACTTTCATTAAACAAGAAATCTCAAATTACAAAGCATAACCAGAGAACCAGAGTGTTCATTAAAAATTTACAAATCGGGAGCTTTGCTCTACCATTGACCTTTACAAAATATCAAGACTACGTATTTATACTCAGAACAATTCTCCACCATGAGAGAGGTGACCTGGCTATTACATTCAAAGCTTTGCATCTGTATCTTCTTCTGTCAGATGCAATCTCAGATCAGTATGGGCTTTGCAGGAGAAAACGTTGACAGGGGAACTTTGGATGACAGTCTGCCTTCCACGGCAAGAATTTCCATGCTTTCCATTTATGTGGTGAAATTAGGTTTCAACCACCTTCCCCATTTTCATTAACTGCTTTCATCGAGATTAGGGCAAGGCCTCACACCCATGAATGTTCCAGGTGATCTCACAGTTCCTTGGAGTCAATTCTGGCACCTTGAGGTCACGTAGATCCTTCTCTATGACCAACTTGGGCTCTTTGATCCTTTGCATAGCTTCTTTTCATCTGACCTTGGGTTGAGACCATGTGCCTAATTCCTGGGCGCTTCATAATTTTGCGTTTCGTGAGCTCACATTGTGATCCTGTCGAAATTTCTGAGTTGCGAAAGCGCGATTGTTTGGATTGGGAAACTATCCCTTTGCATCAGACGACCCTACTGAACATCGACATTTTGAGACCTTGGGCCATCGACATTTCTTACTTCAGTTCCTCGAAATGACTTTCTCCATGCTGATCCTTTTCCACGTGTCTTTCTGGAATGGACGGTCAATATCATTTCGGGACTTCTCATGTTGCAAGTCTTCAAGACTCTACCCCCCTACTTTCTCGACTCGCGAAATCACGAAAAATTGATCCATTGGTAGAGATCTCTCCTTTGATCAATGACTGTGATCTTATCGCGATTTTTCATTTCACAAGTTCTCATGATTTTCTCCTTGATTGCTCCATCTCACGAAACCATGAAATGATAATCTTGTGCCACACGTCCTCCCCTGTACCAATGACTAGGATTGACCTTATGATTTCAGACCTCTATTTGACGCTAAACTTGGTGAAACTATATGATCCTGATCACCCGATGGTCGTTGATCCAATCTGCCTGATGGATCTCCACCACTGAAATTTTATCTTGCTCGCTTGCTTGATTTGAGTTGATATTAGACTACTTCAAGTGTTTCACCTGGTTCTCATGAATGAAACATGTGTATATTACTTGAATGGCTGGATGAGGGCTCAGAAAAATAAAAGAATCAATGATAGAGGCAAAGAGTGAGAAGTGATCGATTTTATGGAAAACAAAAAGGCTTATGACCGATACTTCTATGGTGATCCGATAAGGAAAAATAGGTCGATTAAACGGATGAAGGAAAACAGAAGAAAACTATAAGGCGAGAATAAAACCCTACAATCAGGTCTGCCAACGGAGGAAGAATAGGAAAAATTACAGACCTAGGTGGAAACCACAACCCACAATACTTTGACAAGTTTATGTGCTATCATTGGCTTCACAAGGGATGGCATGCTCCCTGCGAGCTGCCAATAACGTGTAGCTCTGATGCCTTTGCTTTAGGTTATGGAGTCTTCTACTAAAACAAAATCAACAAAAATCAGGAATGGTATTTACAATGGTGGTATGCTGATCATGGCTTTAAAAAAAAAACATTTTCAGGAAGTGCCTATTTACCGGGCCACCGAAAACTTGATCACCCTCCAAATTCTGCAATCTGTACGTGTTGTTTGGAAACACTTCAGAAATATTGAAGGGACCTATCCAAAGGGATTCAAATTTACAATGCTTTCCCTTGTCCTGTCTGGGTGCATCCCATTTTAGTAATAGATCTCTCATATGGATATCCTCTTTAATTCCTTTCCTATCAAAATCCTGCTTGATCTTCTGCTGATGGTCATGTGCTTTGCCCATCACTTTCTCTCTAGTCTGATGTACTTTTACCAACTGATGAATTCTCCTAATCATGTCATCGGGATTGTTGTAGGAAAATCTCCCTGCGGACAGGTAGATCGCCTCTAAGAGCTTGAACCTAACTCTAGACAGAAAATGCTTATCATGGACACCGACTTCCTTTAAAATCTATCTAAACTAACACATGAGAAGGAAGGATGACAGAAGTACCTTCTTATTGACATTTGTCCCTGCACGCTTCGAGTTGCGCTCCAATCCTTTTCTCCTCGCTGAGTTCTGTGGACAAAACAAGATACGAGCGCTTCCTACTCTATTGATATTAGCTTGAAAATAGATCTATCAATAAATGATAAGTTCATGTGACATTAGACACAAACTAGAAAGAAACAGGCCAAGCGTGTCATATTGATGAGAATAACGACAACAATACTTACAATCATAGATGCGAATGCGACAGCTTCGTCAAGTCCTCTTCGTCTAACCCTTGCCTGAAAGATCTATGACTTGGATAACAACAGCTTCACTGATCACTCTCCTTAGGCTTACTGTGAGTTTCCTCCAAGATCATAAGTTTCGTATCTTCAGTTCTTCCCCCCCTTTCCACCATCATAGAGCCTATTTATATAGATTAAGAGGAGCTTAACCTCTTGAGTTATCTTTAGAACAAGTTGGGAACCTTCTCCTTAGATCAGGGATCTTTTGATAGAACCAAGAATTCGAGCACAATTGCCTCCTAATCTCGAAATGTCCTCCCCTTATTCTCCTCAACGGGCCAACTACTGCCTCAAATTAGGCAGCGCTCCCTTAGAAGGGGCATCAGAATGCTATAGCGTTCCCTGGTAAGCTTTAGGGGAGCACCAACGCTTTCAAGATGAGAAGCGCTCCTTCAGAGGGGGCTGGGGAGCGTTATAATGCTCCCTGAAGCCTTGTAGGGGAGCGCCAACGCTTCTAGGGCTGAAATAGGGGAGCACTCCTCCTCAAAACCTTTGTTTCAGGGTTCTCTTCAGGTGTCAAGAGTTATTTGACTTCAGTAAACCAGTTCTCCTTCTTCAAATCAAGTATATGAGATGTTATAAGTGTATCCTTAGTGTCCTTTGTCATGGCAGCATGTATGAACATCATTTGCGACACTTGTGACCAACTTGCGACACTTGCAAAAGTTGTAAGGAAGATGCGACACTTACGACAATTGAGAGGGACATGCAACACTTATCCAGCTGAGTAATTTTTCTGTGTAACAGAATGCCCCCCAAAGTGTGAAGTTAGAAGATGCAAACTGATAACTGAAATACTTTGTAGACGTCCAAGAAAGGGTATAGACTCAGAGAACCTGACAAAAGCTGCATAAACAACATCCAACAAGTATCATAACATATTTCAAAACCCAAGGCAGGCATACCTATGCTTGGGTGATCAAGACTTAGCAGGATATGGCCGCCATAAAATACACTGCGGATCCATAATTGTATTGATAAAAAGGGTATAGCCACCGAAAATACACTGTGGATCTATACACTGATGACATGGACTGATCATAGCCATGAAGAATACACAGTGGATCTACGAGATGACAAGACATAGCCACGACCAATACAAAGTGGATCTATGTTACAATGTACGTGTTCTTTGTCCATTAGAAATTCCTTCGCAGCCTAGGCAAAGCATATATCAGAGTGATCGCTCAACCCAGGGTCTTCTTACCAATCCCAATATGGCACGGATCTGACCATGTGAATAGATGTCTTGACGTCGAACATGGCAGAAACCACTTAATTATCGGTCAATGGTGTGGACCGTTAACAAGTGCGAGGGAGATCACCATTAATGTCAATGATTCCCAAGGTACCCTAGTACATTCCAGCGAATGTGAATAGATGAGATAAGGTCGAACACCCGTAGAATCATTCGATCAGAGGTCAATGATGTAAACCTACTGTCAAATGTGAGGAGGCCTGCCATTGAGGCATGCAGGTCCCAAAGTACTAATTGGTTTCTAAGTCTAATTCCCGGATAATGTGTTGGAGTCGACAGGAATAGACTCGTCGAGGGAGGGCCTTGATGTATCCCCCATAAATGACATGAAACGAACATGGAGATGTGATGGGTAGATCAAATGGACATAGACTGACACGGGTCTTGAGGCAAGATACTTGGGATGGCTGACTCTCGAGGCAAATACTTCCCTTGAACACTGAGGCACAACAACAAAACATGAGGTGGACCAAAACTATGCAATGGGTACTGTGACTTGCATCGGGTGACCCAAAGGAGTGAAAGGGGCTCAAAATATTGGCTCAATGCAGAGGTTCAGCGGATTATGCAAATGACAAAGTGCCGTGTTCAAGGGCGACTCTAAGAAGTGTTGGATGATGTTCTCAAGAGACTGCTTGGCTTGCTCCTTTCAATTTTTCCCCCATCCAGATAGATGAGTACCTCTTTTTTATTTTAGTGAGCTCGAGGAGGATAACACATGCTCGATATCACTCACCTTCGGTAATTTCCTCTTCCTTTGTTTAACGAACCGAAAGAAATAAGGGTTCGGTCCCATATGGGTCTGTCGATGTGTGCTTTAACGAGTCCAAAGATAGAAAACTCGAAGGTTTTTCGGGATTAAAGATTTTGGAAAAACACTTAAAAGAGAACTCTCTTAGTTCCTTTTTCGTACAGTAGTCCAACGAGACCGAAAAAGGGTTAAACTATCGCTCGAAAGACGCCCTTTCTGACCTTTTAACGAGTGTGAAAGGAAGCAAGGTCACTCGACAATATTTTCATATTTAGAGAGTCTGAAAAGGGTTTAAAGGAGACTCCAGGGGGGTTTATTTTTCGTATGTGCCTATTCGTACGGGTCCGAAAAAGAGATAAAATTTTACCCGGTTACGTTCTCATATTGTCAAGCTTGAGAACGAACTAAGACTATGCTCACAAGTGCGACAAGGTGAATAACCGATCAGGACTGCCAAGAAACCTGCGATGCCAAAGCTACAAACTAGAGTTTAGTGGAGCCATTACATCATTAGAGAAACCCAAAAATGACCATACCTTATAAAAAATGAAATTTTATAAACAACAATTGATTTGAAAACTCATTTACCATTTCATTTTGCAAGGATTTTTGGAGTAGTGGAGAATCTCATTTTGAAGCAGATCTTGTTTTTCTCGCTGCCGGAGCTACGATTGATCATTTTGCTCGTCGTTCGAACCAGGTAGGTTTCCATTCTTTTCTCTTTCAATTGCATGGTCTTAAATTTATTTTCATAGCATTATTTATTTCAAAACACAAAGCCCTAAGTCACCCCACTTGGAACCAAATCGGCCTCTTTTAAGAATTAATAAAATGGGGGGATCCTTTAACAAAAAATGCTTTAGAGAAGGGTGATTAGGATGTCTATACCCTTGCAATCAATTAGGCAAGTCATTCTTAGTAAAAGAACTCATAAAAAATCTCCCCTAATGCCCACGCAGCCCCCAAAGTCGTTTTGCATTTTTAAAACGTTTTTATCATTATTTGTCAAATGTTAAAAGGCGTGGTGGTTAAAAAGAGAGAGTGGTTGCTTTTAGATGATGTGGGCATCTTGTTTTATGTTTTAAAATGCTTTTTGAAAATCGCCGAAATTGCCAAAACGTGGGAATAACAAAATTCTTGATTTTTTGTTTTGTAGGTAACTTCGACAATCATGATTGAATGGAAAGAGAGGGAACATGAGATGGATGATTTAGCCTCTCTACGGAATCCTCGTACGTGGGCTGCTTTGCGAGCTTGTGGCTTGCTCAAGTTTTTTAAGTTGCAAAAAATGAAGAGAGAGATATTATTGCTTGAGCACGTGATTAGCCTTTGGGATGTTGTGGAACAGGGATTCCGTATCGGTACACAACTTCTAACCATTGAGTTGGAGGACGTGTATTTCTTGACTAGCCTCTCAAAAAGAGGGGTCCCCATATCTTTCACTGGGCAGAGGGCATTACCTGAACAAGTGGACGTGTATCTGGCACACCACTGCATCCCGGGAGCAAGGTTGGTAGGGGGCAGGATCCCTATCAAGGATATTCGAGATTTTCCCCTGCGATCTATCTTATTTGATATCACCAGCGTGACAGGAAGCACTAGTGCTCATCTGGCATCGAGATCGCAGGTGGCCTATGGTGTTCAGTGTTTGGAACCAACACTGTTCAACTGGAGTGCAGCATTCCTTTGGAATGTGAAGGAGCAGATCTCACGGTGCAGGACTGGTTAGAAGCAGTTCGGCTATGGCTCATTTCTGGTCTCATTTTTTCTAGAGTGCATCCCTCAGATGCAGCCTCAGATAGTACTGGAGGTACGACCAGTGGATGAACCTAGGATGGAAAGGTGGACTAGTCTGTCTCCGAGGCTAGTTTCGGAGTCAGAGTTTCGTTTCACTGGTGATTTCTTTGCCTGGATGAGATGGCAGTACCTCTGGATAGAGGATTTACCTTATGCTGATGTAGACTTCCATGGGAGTATGGACTTGATTTTTCCTGCAGGGGAAGACTGGGACGAGTCAGGTAAGAGACTAAGCCATACCTTGTCTAGTTTTTGTTTTTTAAGTTTTTGTTGTATATATTTTTTTGGGTATGTAAAAGAGTTCTAACAGATGTATGTTTCCAACGTGCAGACAAGGGAGAAGTGCGCCCGGCTGATATACCGGTACCAAAGCATCGTGGAGGTACCCCAGTTGCAGCAGATCTGGTAGTACCAGCAGTAGGTCTCCGGGAGATTAAGAGGAACCTCCAAGGCCTTACGATGGGTATCCCTCCTCTACGGAGGGGGGAAGTGCCTTTACATTTGCAGAGGCACACCGTAGGAGTACCAGAGAATATTAATTCTCTGTTGAGGCACGTAGTGCGCGTGGTAGTGTGTTATTCACAACACAATGTAGCGCGGGGAGATTAGAGTCTCTCCCGTGATCATGCTTTTGTATGCCTTGTCAGGCAATGTTGTATGGGTGAATAGACCCAATATTTTTCTCTTCTACACACTTTTTGATGTAATACAAACATTTCAGTCACGCCATATATATATATATACAGTTTCGAGTTTTTATGATGCCAGTGATTTGTACATGATGATGTCTGTGATGTGTTTTAATTTACATGTAATGTACAGTTTTGCTTTCCTTGAATCTTAAATGTGGGCAAGATACCGATCCATGATATAATTAGCTAGTGCATCTGAAACACTATTAAGTTCTCTTGGACTGTGTCTATATTCGATGTAATCGAACATTTGTTTGAGACGACGGACTTGCAAGTGTAGGCGTAGAAGGATAGGACTACGAATAGCGTAGATGCGGTTGAGTTGAAAAACCACCAGTTGGGAGTCTAAGAAAATAATGATGTAAGAGATACCTAGAGAGGAAGCTTGGGTCAACAGTCCAATGACAGCATGATATTCTGCCATATTGTTGGTTGCTGGTCCTAAACAAATGCCTCCTGAACTCACCACTTGGTCAAATTGGTAAATAACCCAAGCTGCTGAAGCAATGTTCCGGGTATGTCGGCTAGCGCCATCCGCGAACCCAAAAAATATAGGAAAGGAAGACATCATCTGCGCATGAAAACACAAGCACAGTCATGAGTGGCGATGGTAAAGAATCGAGCACGCAAAAGAAATAGACACACCAAAACTAAATACAATAATGTACAAAGTACAGATGCTAGGTAATCTAGGCATAGTACTTCTTAAGGTAAAGCCCGTTTCGGGGCTCTCCTAGGGAAATTCCATCATGATCAACTAGTTCGTAGGCACCTTTATGTAGGACACGCTTCACAATGTAGGGACCGTGCCACATGGGTTCTAACTTTCCTGTCCCCAATTTATCATGAGCTTGGTCGTAAACAAGGACTAAGTCTCCTTCTGCGAAAGTCCGAGGGTGGAAGGATTTGTCATATTGACTTTTAATTCGTTTTTTATGTTCCTCATTGGTGAGAGCAGCATCGCGACGTGTTTCGTCCAGTTTGGATAGATACAAGAATCGTTCTTCTTCAGCGGAAGTATGAGGCAGGAATTCTACTTTTAGTTTGAGTGATGGAATCTTACACTCGATTGGTAGGATGGCTTCAATGCCATAGACCAACTGGAAAGGAGTGAATCCAGTTGAAGTTTTCACAGAGGTGCGATAGGCCCAGAGAGCGGAGAACAGTTGTAGATGCCACGATGTTTTGTTTTCCCCTACCATGCGTTGGATCATGGTTTTTAGGACTTTGTTTATGGCCTCAACTTGTCCTTTTGCTTGAGGATAGTAAGGGGATGAGTTTTCATGGAGAAAACCTAATTTGACCTGTAGCTCGCTCATCATACGGTTTTTGAAGTGTGCACCATGGTCAGTGACAATGGCACGTGTAACACCAAAACGAGTTATGATGTGGTCGAAGAGAAATAGAGCTGCCGTACAGCCATCATTCAGGAAGGTAGGCATATCCTCAGCCCATTTGGTGAAGTAGTCGATGACGACGATGATGTAACCGTGCCCCCTGGCTGAGGTAAGCTTACACTGCATGAAATTGATGCCCCATTTGGCAAAGGGGCCGATGGCAATAATAGGGTGCAGCGCCATAGGGTGGTTTCGTGCCTTCTTTTTAAAGATTTGGCAGGGTGTGCATTTCTTGACAGCCTCGATACAATCTTTGAAAATCGAGGGCCAAAAGTAGCCGGCACGTAGGATTTTTTGGGCTGTGGCCATTCCGGAAAGGTGACCGCCATAGGCGCCAAGGTGACAATCGTTCAAAATGCGGTCAACCTCCTCGTGAATCAGACATCACCGAAGGATGGTGTCGATGTCACGGCGGTACAAAGTGTCGCTGAGGATGATATAACGATGAGAGAGGAGACGAATGCGTCGATGCTTTTCGCGAGAGATGTTGGGCTGAAAACGTTGTGTTTGAAGGTAGAGGAGAATGTCTCCGTACCAAGGATCAGAGGTGCTGATGAGGAAGAGAGATTCATCAGGGAGAGAATCTCTAGGTTCGATGTTTTCATCAGCACGAGGGAGAGCACAGATGAGCTTGACAAACACCAGGGATTTTTTGGCTTTACCCTTCGTAAACTCAAGATCGAATTCTTGAAGAATAACGATCCATTTTGAGTATTTTCCCCCAAGTACTTGACGTGTTAGGACGTGGTACATGGGGTTGGAGTCTGCGATTACTGTGGTGGTGCGTAGTAAGATGTAGTGGCGGAATATTTGGACAGCGATGATGGCTGCCAGAGCCAGTTTCTCAACATGCGAATATCTGAGTTCGGGTCCAGATAAACTCTTGCTCAGATAATAAATCACATGTTCTTCACCATTGGAATCTTCTTGGACTAACACCATTGCGATGGTGGAAGTAGAAGCGACCAAGTAAAGGATATAATCCTTTGTATATTCAGGGGGATGTAACAAAGGTGCTTGGGTCAAAGCGTGCTTGAGAGCGTCGAATGACCGTTGAGCTACGTCATCCCAGATGAAAGGGACGTTCTTCTGCAGTAACCACATAAATCCTTTAGTGAGCTCGGCATAATTGCAGATGAAACGACGAAGAAAGTTTTCTTTTCCTTGCAAACTTTGGAGTTGGGTTAAATTGGTAGGTGGAGGTAAGGCTAAGATGGACTTGATATTTAAGGGATCCACCCTGACCCCATCTTTGGAGACAATGAAACTGAGGAGTCGACTGGATTCGACAGTGAAGATGCATTTGTGTGGGTTCAGACGAATACGGTAGAACCTACATCGCAAAAAAATTGCGCGTAAATGATCAATGTGATCGGATCGATTTAGCGAATGTGCGGGTAAATCGTCGAGATACGGCTCTTCCATATGTTTGATTTCATGAAAAGCGTACGACATGGCTCGCTGGAAAGTGGCTCCAGCATTTTTAAGGCCAAAAGGTAGCTTTTGGTAAGCGAAAGTTCCCCAAGGGCAGATGAAGGCTGTCTTGTGTTGATCTGTAGGCAATATTTCAATCTGGTTGTATCCAGAAAAGCCATCCATGAAAGAAAAGATTACGCTTCCTGTGCAATTATCGATGATTTGATCGATGAAGGGCGTAGTAGGGTAATTGTCCTTAGGAAAATCTTTGTTGAGGTCTCGATAGCCAACACAAACATGGATGGTCCCTTGTTTCTTAGCAACTGGAACAAGGTTGGAGACCCATTCGGTTAAAGGGATGGGATAGATAAAGCCAGATTTTAGAAGTTTTTCAACTTCTGCCTTTATAGCTGCGATTTTCTTGGGATGAACCGGGCAAAGCTTTTGCCGAACCGGTTTCGCGTCAGGGTAAGTTTTTATTTCGTGTATGACGATCGAAGGGTCGATTCCTGACATTTCCTCGTAACTCCATGTGAAGACATCGCGAATTCCTTGAATAAAGCGGTGTAAGAAACCACTTTGTCGGGTGTGCAATTAGCACCAAGGTTGATGTTTTCCACGACACCTTCTTTGATTGAAATGTCAATTGTAACTGTGGTAGAGATGTTACCCATGTTCCCCTCAGAGAGAGTATCTTGTGTGAGGATAGGATATTGCGGATCTTCGGTAACATCGGGAGGGAAGACAGATCATATGTCTTGGATTTCTTCCAAAGGTGGAAGAAAAGAGGATCGATGGTGGTTGTCATCCCAGGGCAGATCGTCAATGCTAAGCATTTCCATGATAGATTCGTCTGAAGGAAAAATTTGGGAAATGTAATCAATGACGGATGATAGGGAATCTAACCACGAGGGCACCGAATAAGTATCGGGTGACAATGAATGTGAAGTGTTTGAAGAAGGATAGGTGGATTGAATGGCTACGTATGCGGCCTCGGCTGGGCTCAGTGGCATTGTGTCCCCGAGCGCATCGAATTCCAAAGGACTAGGGACAACCCAAGGGTCTGATGATTATGATGATAAGGCATAGTCGAAATCATATTGACGGTGACAATATGACGTGCGGTAGGTGGAAGTGGTGTAGGGAAGGTACCCATGAGGCTATAATATTTTAATAAGCCAACACCAACGCTTTCATATGTAACCGGGTGGTCTCCCAGAAAGGGAATGTTGTTGGTAGCAGGGATGCGAGCGTCGGGTGTGCAGAAATCGAGCTGATCGATGGTAACAATTTTGCCTTGATGGGGGAATTGTACACATCGAAACACCGACGAGGCGACGATGGTCATCGCGTAGAACCAACTTATTCCAATTAATAGGTTGTAATCGAGGGGGTCATCGACCACCTCGATGTCAACAGTAACAGTTTTGCCGCCCAGTTGAACGACTAAGGATTGTAATAATTCGTGAGGATGAAAACCTCATCCGTCGAAGGCACGTAACATGGTAGAGGATTTGTTAAGGGCAGGTGATTTCAAGCCTTTCGAATAGGCTAGAGACATGACACAGGTGGAGGCTCCCTCATCCAGGATAGTCCGGTGGATTTGTTGATTGTGAACAACCACATCAATTTGGAAAGCTAGCTGGTGGGAGAGTCGTGGTTGATGATCATCCAGATTAAACGTAATATAATTTGATGACTCTGGATCGAAAGCGCCGATAGAGGCTAAGATCTTTCTACATTGGTTGGGACAGTGTTGTAGAAATTCCAAGGCGGACATGGCACACGGGGCTTGGGCCAAATCTTCTACAATATTGTAGTTTTGGGCAGCCCGTGAATTATGATTGAATGTAGATTTTCGGATGGTGCTCTTAGGAGGGCATAGGATGGAGTCAAAAGAAGGTTTCTCAATCTGAAGTGGTCCAGATGGAGGGCTAACAGATGGAGGATTGACGGAGGATGGTAACGGGTCTGTTGTAGAACCATTAGCGATCTTTGACTTATCAGGTTTAACTGGCGTGTCATATGTCGCAGAGCGAGTTGTTAGATTAACTCTGTTAAACATGTAAATATGGGCACTCGTCGAGGCCTCATCATGGGGTTGGTTGGAACTGCCCCCCGGCGTGGGGGTTTGTGCAACCAATGATTGTTGCTGCGGAAAAGGCTGAGTGAGCACAACGGGTTGCGAATTTCCTTTGAAAAGTTTGGCCACTTCATCACGATGTGGACAGTCTCGAGTGTAGTGATCGTCACCAAAAATGAGACATGGGAATTTCGGTTTTCGCTGTGGTTGTTTTCTGGCAACAGGGGTTTGCGGTTGGGTCTTGGGTTGGTCGTTGTTGTTGTTCTTCTTTGGTTTGTTCCTCACTTTCTTCTTGCCCCTGAGTTGTTGTGAAGGGGTTGATTGGACCGCATTCACATCAGAGACTTGAGTTTGGGTTGGGGTAGAAGAGGGTGCAGTCAAACTGGGAGCAGCTGTGGGAGCGGGCCGCTGGATTGTTCCAGTAGACTGGGCAGTAGATTGAGTTTTGACAGAACCAACAACTCCATCTGCATGCGAAGCAGTCGATGGTTTGAATGGATCGTTAGTGGCACGGGTAGCATTCGGTATTAACTCATATAGAGTACCGGATTGTGAATATACTAAGTCTAGGTACTGAGCTCGGGCGATGGCTTCTTCCTCGGTGACCACGCCACCCATGGAAACATCACGAGCAATTTGGGGTAATAGTGATTTCGTGAACCATTTTGCTAATAATTGGTCAGGGATGACCACTTTGATTAGCCTTCGTCGTTGTCTCCATTCATGGATATGATCGGAGATATGTATGGAAGTTGTCTGATGAAGAGAGGTTAATAGTTCAGTACCCATCTCGTATCAAATGGGTAGTTGGAAATGTGTGAGGAAGGACATGGCAAGGGAGTTGAAATCGTGAAAGGATGCACGTGGTAATTCAATATACCATTTCGCTGCGGAACCCATGAGTGTTCGTTGGAAAAGACGTAAGCGAATCAAATCGTCCATGAGGGAGTTGGATGAACACCAGAAATGGAAGGTCATCACGTGGTTGTTTGGGTCTTCTCCAGACTTTCCGTCGAATTTTGGGATATCAGAAGGAAGTTTAGCTGGAATAGTTGGCCAAACCGTGAATGATAAATGGGATCATTTGTTAACTGAGACAAGTCTGGAAGGTCTAGGGTGGCTAGAAAAGGTAGTTGTCGGTTAACTTGTGGGTAATGCTGGTGTGGCAGAGGGACACCAATGGGGCCCAATACCGGGTTATGTGGATAATTATAACTCGTGGGCCCTCTCATATGAGGTTGGTTTTGACCAAGGTACATAGGATTTGAGATGTTTTGGGAAGTGTTTGTGAGCGGAGGATAACCAGATGGGTTTGGCATTTGTCCATAAGGGGGTTGTTGCGGAGTCTGAACATTTTTCCCCGTGGAGGCATGTGGGTTTCCTTGAAAAGGGACGCTCCACGGATTGGGTGCAACGGGCACATTTTGTCCTTGTGGTTGATGGTGTACTCCGGATTGAGGCTGCCCCCTAGCATGAGGGTGCCCCCCGAATGGAATTTGTCCTCTGGTGGGAGGATGCCCCCCAGCATTAGGGTTCCCTCCGAATGGAATTTGTCCTCCGGAGGGAGGATGCCCCCCAGTTTGAGGTAGAGTTCCCAGGATCTAAAAGCCAGATGTCAATGACTGACCGGTGCCACCGATCGGGTTAGGACCACCAAGGCTAGTCCCTCCGGGTTGTTGGATAGGTATGGAACTTCCCGATATACTTTGGGTAGTAGTTTGGGCAGTAGTGGTATCGGAAGCGTTCAGTGCCCTGAATCCAAAAGGGAGTGTAGGTCTCGGTGTTACAGGTGTGCCAATCGGGGCTTGATTAACTGCCGTGTTACCGGCGGGGATGGTCGGAATGTGCGGGGCCATTGTCGAATGGGTCGTCTGGAGGGGAATAGTAGACCTTGGGCCAACAGATGGTATGTTCGGACCAACAATTGGTGTGGCTGTAAAAGTGGTAGTACTGGTGAAGTGATTTGGGGGTACATTGTAGGAAAAAGGGGCATCGACACCTTCTCCTGTCCCGTAAAGATCTCGCACCAAGCGTGGTGGACTTCGAACGACGTCCGCAGTCCAAAAAGAGTCACTGGCTAAAGGGTTTTGAGAAGATCCGGCTGGAATGTCGATAGGATGGATGACAACAAATTCTCTAGTGAAATTCAGGTGGAGGATCTGTCGTTCGTATCCCTTCGGAATGCGATAAGCTTCAGGAGATTCTGAGACAATTCGAAAATTCTCCAAAGGAATGGGAACTTCTTCCTGGGAAGTTGTGGTATTATGAACCTTGCTCTGTTGAGGGGATTCTTCTGTAGAATGAGGGGGTAAAGGGGTATTTCCTTCCATATTTTCTGGAGGGAGTCCTTGTAACCTCCGTGAGCGGCGTGGAGGGTCGATGTTGGTGGAAAAGAGTCGGTGAAAGAAATCTATGGCCAACTAACGAAAATAAACAGCACACGCTAAAAAAAAATCTAAGAATCACAACCAAGCAAACAAGACCTTCTTTTGATGATCGTACTAGTTGGTGATGAAATCCAACGTCGTGTGATCAAGTCCAGAAGGGGCGGGGATAGGGTGGAATAGTTACAATGGCGACCTGCTTAACGGACTTACACCTTGGTGCAAGCTTCCACGTAGTAATTGTGGATTTACCCTCCAAGGAGCCCGAGTGAGTTTGAACAATGTCTGCTCTAGGTACAGTGAGACTTCCCGTCACCGTCACCTTGTGTAA